>JAKUCM010004677.1:0-19554 GCA_023374145.1 Lepidium sativum | reverse complement strand
TAGATCATTTTCCCCGAAAGGTACTCATATTCATGTGCTGTTGGTAGCATAATGTTGGCAATGATTAGTTCGCTGCCAGAGTTAACATTAATGTATAGTCTTAAAAGTACATTAATGAGCAAATCGTGCTTAGTTCACTAGGAAACAGTTATGTAGTTGCTTAGGATTATAAAAGGATATCAAGACTTGAATCTCATATACAGTAAAGGAAAGAACTCAGAGGTATGTGGGTATTGTGATTGAAATTTTGTAACTGATATGGATAGAAGAAAATCAATCATCGGATAAGTTTTCACAGTTTGAGGGAATACTGTTACAGTGAAATCATGCTTCCAACAAATTGTGGCTCTATCTATGACAAAAGGTAAATATGTTGCACTTACATAAGCTGTAAAGGAACCAGTCATGATCAATGGGTTACTTAATATTTTTAGTTTTTTTAGCAAGGTGTTGCTTAAATCTAGTGTGGCGCTCAATCCGCCATTTGTTTGTCAACGAACAATGTCGACCATGAAAGAAAAAAACACATGACAATAAAGAGATCTTTTCTTCAAGTAATTTCAAATAGAGGTGTGGATGTATTACACATCTCATAATTCTGCAGATATACTCAATAAAGTCCATCTCATGCGTAAGACTGAAGTATAAACAACAATACCCAATCACACGGCCGTATTCAAAACCAATCTTAACTTTCTTGTCCTTCTAGAAATTCAACTTTTCTGTCAAAAAACCAGAGGCTTAAGTCAATTTATTTCCACCTTATCGCTCACAAAGTCCATATCAATTTCTTGGTAAGAACCTAAAAGAGAAGTTCGCCACAATTTGAAAGTTCATGTATATAAAAAATTTTAGTCATGAAATAAATAAAGATTTAAGACCTCTCGTAAAGTTTATTAAGAAATAGATCATTTTCCCAAAAGGTACTCATATTCATGTGCTGTTGGTAGCATAATGTTGGCAATGATTAGTTCGCTGCCAGAGTTAACATAATGTATAGTCTTAAAAGTACATTAATGAGCAAACCGTGCTTAGTTCACTAGGAAACAGTTATGTAGTTGCTTAGGATTATAAAAGGATATCAATACTTGAATCTCATATACATTAAACTAAAGAACTCAGATGTATGTGGGTATTGTTATTGAAATTTTGTAACTGATATGGATAGAAGAAAATAAATCATAGGATACGTTTTCACAATTTGAGGGAATACTGTTACAGTGAAATCATGCTTCCAACAAACTGTGGCTCTATCTATGACAAAAGGTAAATATGTTGCACTTACATAAGCTGTAAAGGAACCAGTCATGATCAATGGGTTACTTAATATTTTTAGTTTTTTTTAGCAAGGTGTTGCTTAAATCTAGTGTGGCGCTCAATCCGCCATTTGTTTGTCTACGAACAATGTCGACCATGAAAGAAAAAAACACATGACAATAAAGAGATCTTTTCTTCAAGTAATTTCAAATAGAGGTGTGGATGTATTACACATCTCATAATTCTGCAGATATACTCAATCAAGTCCATCTCATGCATAAGACTAAAGTATAAACAACAATACCCAATCAGAACGGCCGTATTCAAAACCAATCTTAACTTTCTTGTCCTTCTAGAAATTCAACTTTTCTGTCAAAAAACCAGAGGCTTAAGTCAATTTATTTCCACCTTATCGCTCACAAAGTCCATATCAATTTCTTGGTAAGAACCTAAAAGAGAAGTTCGCCACAATTTTAAAGTTCATGTGTATTTAAAAAATTTTAGTCATGAAATAAATAAAGATTTAAGACCTCTCGTAAAGTTTATTCAGAAATAGATCATTTTCCCAAAAGGTACTCATATTCATGTGCTGTTGGTAGCATAATGTTGGCAATGATTAGTTCGCTGCCAGAGTTAACATAATGTATAGTCTTAAAAGTACATTAATGAGCAAACCGTGCTTAGTTCACTAGGAAACAGTTATGTAGTTGCTTAGGATTATAAAAGGATATCAATACTTGAATCTCATATACAGTAAAGGAAAGAACTCAGAGGTATGTGGGTATTGTGATTGAAATTTTGTAACTGATATGGATAGAAGAAAATCAATCATCGGATAAGTTTTCACAGTTTGAGGGAATACTGTTACAGTGAAATCATGCTTCCAACAAATTGTGGCTCTATCTATGACAAAAGGTAAATATGTTGCACTTACATAAGCTGTAAAGGAACCAGTCATGATCAATGGGTTACTTAATATTTTTAGTTTTTTTAGCAAGGTGTTGCTTAAATCTAGTGTGGCGCTCAATCCGCCATTTGTTTGTCAACGAACAATGTCGACCATGAAAGAAAAAAACACATGACAATAAAGAGATCTTTTCTTCAAGTAATTTCAAATAGAGGTGTGGATGTATTACACATCTCATAATTCTGCAGATATACTCAATAAAGTCCATCTCATGCGTAAGACTGAAGTATAAACAACAATACCCAATCACACGGCCGTATTCAAAACCAATCTTAACTTTCTTGTCCTTCTAGAAATTCAACTTTTCTGTCAAAAAACCAGAGGCTTAAGTCAATTTATTTCCACCTTATCGCTCACAAAGTCCATATCAATTTCTTGGTAAGAACCTAAAAGAGAAGTTCGCCACAATTTGAAAGTTCATGTATATAAAAAATTTTAGTCATGAAATAAATAAAGATTTAAGACCTCTCGTAAAGTTTATTAAGAAATAGATCATTTTCCCAAAAGGTACTCATATTCATGTGCTGTTGGTAGCATAATGTTGGCAATGATTAGTTCGCTGCCAGAGTTAACATAATGTATAGTCTTAAAAGTACATTAATGAGCAAACCGTGCTTAGTTCACTAGGAAACAGTTATGTAGTTGCTTAGGATTATAAAAGGATATCAATACTTGAATCTCATATACATTAAACTAAAGAACTCAGATGTATGTGGGTATTGTTATTGAAATTTTGTAACTGATATGGATAGAAGAAAATAAATCATAGGATACGTTTTCACAATTTGAGGGAATACTGTTACAGTGAAATCATGCTTCCAACAAACTGTGGCTCTATCTATGACAAAAGGTAAATATGTTGCACTTACATAAGCTGTAAAGGAACCAGTCATGATCAATGGGTTACTTAATATTTTTAGTTTTTTTAGCAAGGTGTTGCTTAAATCTAGTGTGGCGCTCAATCCGCCATTTGTTTGTCTACGAACAATGTCGACCATGAAAGAAAAAAAACACATGACAATAAAGAGATCTTTTCTTCAAGTAATTTCAAATAGAGGTGTGGATGTATTACACATCTCATAATTCTGCAGATATACTCAATCAAGTCCATCTCATGCATAAGACTAAAGTATAAACAACAATACCCAATCAGACGGCCGTATTCAAAACCAATCTTAACTTTCTTGTCCTTCTAGAAATTCAACTTTTCTGTCAAAAAACCAGAGGCTTAAGTCAATTTATTTCCACCTTATCGCTCACAAAGTCCATATCAATTTCTTGGTAAGAACCTAAAAGAGAAGTTCGCCACAATTTTAAAGTTCATGTGTATTTAAAAAATTTTAGTCACGAAATAAATAAAGATTTAAGACCTCTCGTAAAGTTTAATAAGAAATAGATCATTTTCCCAAAAGGTACTCATATTCATGTGCTGTTGGTAGCATAATGTTGGCAATGATTAGTTCGCTGCCAGAGTTAACATAATGTATAGTCTTAAAAGTACATTAATGAGCAAAACCGTGCTTAGTTCACTAGGAAACAGTTATGTAGTTGCTTAGGATTATAAAAGGATATCAATACTTGAATCTCATATACAGTAAAGGAAAGAACTCAGAGGTATGTGGGTATTGTGATTGAAATTTTGTAACTGATATGGATAGAAGAAAATCAATCATCGGATAAGTTTTCACAGTTTGAGGGAATACTGTTACAGTGAAATCATGCTTCCAACAAATTGTGGCTCTATCTATGACAAAAGGTAAATATGTTGCACTTACATAAGCTGTAAAGGAACCAGTCATGATCAATGGGTTACTTAATATTTTTAGTTTTTTTAGCAAGGGTGTTGCTTAAATCTAGTGTGGCGCTCAATCCGCCATTTGTTTGTCAACGAACAATGTCGACCATGAAAGAAAAAAACACATGACAATAAAGAGATCTTTTCTTCAAGTAATTTCAAATAGAGGTGTGGATGTATTACACATCTCATAATTCTGCAGATATACTCAATAAAGTCCATCTCATGCGTAAGACTGAAGTATAAACAACAATACCCAATCACACGGCCGTATTCAAAACCAATCTTAACTTTCTTGTCCTTCTAGAAATTCAACTTTTCTGTCAAAAAACCAGAGGCTTAAGTCAATTTATTTCCACCTTATCGCTCACAAAGTCCATATCAATTTCTTGGTAAGAACCTAAAAGAGAAGTTCGCCACAATTTGAAAGTTCATGTATATAAAAAATTTTAGTCATGAAATAAATAAAGATTTAAGACCTCTCGTAAAGTTTATTAAGAAATAGATCATTTTCCCAAAAGGTACTCATATTCATGTGCTGTTGGTAGCATAATGTTGGCAATGATTAGTTCGCTGCCAGAGTTAACATAATGTATAGTCTTAAAAGTACATTAATGAGCAAACCGTGCTTAGTTCACTAGGAAACAGTTATGTAGTTGCTTAGGATTATAAAAGGATATCAATACTTGAATCTCATATACATTAAACTAAAGAACTCAGATGTATGTGGGTATTGTTATTGAAATTTTGTAACTGATATGGATAGAAGAAAATAAATCATAGGATACGTTTTCACAATTTGAGGGAATACTGTTACAGTGAAATCATGCTTCCAACAAACTGTGGCTCTATCTATGACAAAAGGTAAATATGTTGCACTTACATAAGCTGTAAAGGAACCAGTCATGATCAATGGGTTACTTAATATTTTTAGTTTTTTTAGCAAGGTGTTGCTTAAATCTAGTGTGGCGCTCAATCCGCCATTTGTTTGTCTACGAACAATGTCGACCATGAAAGAAAAAAACACATGACAATAAAGAGATCTTTTCTTCAAGTAATTTCAAATAGAGGTGTGGATGTATTACACATCTCATAATTCTGCAGATATACTCAATCAAGTCCATCTCATGCATAAGACTAAAGTATAAACAACAATACCCAATCAGACGGCCGTATTCAAAACCAATCTTAACTTTCTTGTCCTTCTAGAAATTCAACTTTTCTGTCAAAAAACCAGAGGCTTAAGTCAATTTATTTCCACCTTATCGCTCACAAAGTCCATATCAATTTCTTGGTAAGAACCTAAAAGAGAAGTTCGCCACAATTTTAAAGTTCATGTGTATTTAAAAAATTTTAGTCATGAAATAAATAAAGATTTAAGACCTCTCGTAAAGTTTATTCAGAAATAGATCATTTTCCCAAAAGGTACTCATATTCATGTGCTGTTGGTAGCATAATGTTGGCAATGATTAGTTCGCTGCCAGAGTTAACATAATGTATAGTCTTAAAAGTACATTAATGAGCAAACCGTGCTTAGTTCACTAGGAAACAGTTATGTAGTTGCTTAGGATTATAAAAGGATATCAATACTTGAATCTCATATACATTAAACTAAAGAACTCAGATGTATGTGGGTATTGTTATTGAAATTTTGTAACTGATATGGATAGAAGAAAATAAATCATAGGATACGTTTCACAATTTGAGGGAATACTGTTACAGTGAAATCATGCTTCCAACAAACTGTGGCTCTATCTATGACAAAAGGTAAATATGTTGCACTTACATAAGCTGTAAAGGAACCAGTCATGATCAATGGGTTACTTAATATTTTTAGTTTTTTTAGCAAGGTGTTGCTTAAATCTAGTGTGGCGCTCAATCCGCCATTTGTTTGTCTACGAACAATGTCGACCATGAAAGAAAAAAAACACATGACAATAAAGAGATCTTTTCTTCAAGTAATTTCAAATAGAGGTGTGGATGTATTACACATCTCATAATTCTGCAGATATACTCAATAAAGTCCATCTCATGCGTAAGACTAAAGTATAAACAACAATACCCAATAAGACGGCCGTATTCAAAACCAATCTTAACTTTCTTGTCCTTCTAGAAATTCAACTTTTCTGTCAAAAAACCAGAGGCTTAAGTCAATTTATTTCCACCTTATCGCTCACAAAGTCCATATCAATTTCTTGGTAAGAACCTAAAAGAGAAGTTCGCCACAATTTGAAAGTTCATGTATATTTTAAAAAATTTTAGTCATGAAATAAATAAAGATTTAAGACCTCTCGTAAAGTTTATTCAGAAATAGATCATTTTCCCAAAAGGTACTCATATTCATGTGCTGTTGGTAGCATAATGTTGGCAATGATTAGTTCGCTGCCAGAGTTAACATAATGTATAGTCTTAAAAGTACATTAATGAGCAAACCGTGCTTAGTTCACTAGGAAACAGTTATGTAGTTGCTTAGGATTATAAAAGGATATCAATACTTGAATCTCATATACAGTAAAGGAAAGAACTCAGAGGTATGTGGGTATTGTGATTGAAATTTTGTAACTGATATGGATAGAAGAAAATAAATCATCAGATACGTTTTCCACCGTTTGAGGGAATACTGTTACAGTGAAATCATGCTTCCAACAAACTGTGGCTCTATCTATGACAAAAGGTAAATATGTTGCACTTATATAAGCTGTAAAGGAACCAGTCATGATCAATGGGTTACTTAATATTTTTAGTTTTTTTAGCAAGGTGTTGCTTAAATCTAGTGTGGCGCTCAATCCGCCATTTGTTTGTCTACGAACAATGTCGACCATGAAAGAAAAAAACACATGACAATAAAGAGATCTTTTCTTCAAGTAATTTCAAATAGAGGTGTGGAGGTATTACACATCTCATAATTCTGCATATATACTCAATAAAGTCCATCTCATGCGTAAGACTGAAGTATAACCAACAATACCCAATCAGACGGCCGTATTCAAAACCAATCTTAACTTTCTTGTCCTTCTAGAAATTCAGCTTTTCTGTCAAAAAACCAGAGGCTTAATTCAATTAATTTCCACCTTATCGCTCACAAAGTCAATATCAATTTCTTGGTAAGAACCTAAAAGAGAAGTTCGCCACAATTTGAAAGTTCATGTATATTTTAAAAAAATTTAGTCACGAAATAAATAAAGATTTAAGACCTCTCGTAAAGTTTAATAAGAAATAGATCATTTTCCCGAAAGGTACTCATATTCATGTGCTGTTGGTAGCATAATGTTGGCAATGATTAGTTCGCTGCCAGAGTTAACATAATGTATAGTCTTAAAAGTACATTAATGAGCAAATCGTGCTTAGTTCACTAGGAAACAGTTATGTAGTTGCTTAGGATTATAAAAGGATATCAAGACTTGAATCTCATATACAGTAAAGGAAAGAACTCAGAGGTATGTGGGTATTGTGATTGAAATTTTGTAACTGATATGGATAGAAGAAAATCAATCATCGGATAAGTTTTCACAGTTTGAGGGAATACTGTTACAGTGAAATCATGCTTCCAACAAATTGTGGCTCTATCTATGACAAAAGGTAAATATGTTGCACTTACATAAGCTGTAAAGGAACCAGTCATGATCAATGGGTTACTTAATATTTTTAGTTTTTTTAGCAAGGTGTTGCTTAAATCTAGTGTGGCGCTCAATCCGCCATTTGTTTGTCAACGAACAATGTCGACCATGAAAGAAAAAAACACATGACAATAAAGAGATCTTTTCTTCAAGTAATTTCAAATAGAGGTGTGGATGTATTACACATCTCATAATTCTGCAGATATACTCAATAAAGTCCATCTCATGCGTAAGACTGAAGTATAAACAACAATACCCAATCACACGGCCGTATTCAAAACCAATCTTAACTTTCTTGTCCTTCTAGAAATTCAACTTTTCTGTCAAAAAACCAGAGGCTTAAGTCAATTTATTTCCACCTTATCGCTCACAAAGTCCATATCAATTTCTTGGTAAGAACCTAAAAGAGAAGTTCGCCACAATTTGAAAGTTCATGTATATAAAAAATTTTAGTCATGAAATAAATAAAGATTTAAGACCTCTCGTAAAGTTTATTAAGAAATAGATCATTTTCCCAAAAGGTACTCATATTCATGTGCTGTTGGTAGCATAATGTTGGCAATGATTAGTTCGCTGCCAGAGTTAACATAATGTATAGTCTTAAAAGTACATTAATGAGCAAACCGTGCTTAGTTCACTAGGAAACAGTTATGTAGTTGCTTAGGATTATAAAAGGATATCAATACTTGAATCTCATATACATTAAACTAAAGAACTCAGATGTATGTGGGTATTGTTATTGAAATTTTGTAACTGATATGGATAGAAGAAAATAAATCATAGGATACGTTTTCACAATTTGAGGGAATACTGTTACAGTGAAATCATGCTTCCAACAAACTGTGGCTCTATCTATGACAAAAGGTAAATATGTTGCACTTACATAAGCTGTAAAGGAACCAGTCATGATCAATGGGTTACTTAATATTTTTAGTTTTTTTAGCAAGGTGTTGCTTAAATCTAGTGTGGCGCTCAATCCGCCATTTGTTTGTCTACGAACAATGTCGACCATGAAAGAAAAAAACACATGACAATAAAGAGATCTTTTCTTCAAGTAATTTCAAATAGAGGTGTGGATGTATTACACATCTCATAATTCTGCAGATATACTCAATCAAGTCCATCTCATGCATAAGACTAAAGTATAAACAACAATACCCAATCAGACGGCCGTATTCAAAACCAATCTTAACTTTCTTGTCCTTCTAGAAATTCAACTTTTCTGTCAAAAAACCAGAGGCTTAAGTCAATTTATTTCCACCTTATCGCTCACAAAGTCCATATCAATTTCTTGGTAAGAACCTAAAAGAGAAGTTCGCCACAATTTTAAAGTTCATGTGTATTTAAAAAATTTTAGTCATGAAATAAATAAAGATTTAAGACCTCTCGTAAAGTTTATTCAGAAATAGATCATTTTCCCAAAAGGTACTCATATTCATGTGCTGTTGGTAGCATAATGTTGGCAATGATTAGTTCGCTGCCAGAGTTAACATAATGTATAGTCTTAAAAGTACATTAATGAGCAAACCGTGCTTAGTTCACTAGGAAACAGTTATGTAGTTGCTTAGGATTATAAAAGGATATCAATACTTGAATCTCATATACAGTAAAGGAAAGAACTCAGAGGTATGTGGGTATTGTGATTGAAATTTTGTAACTGATATGGATAGAAGAAAATAAATCATCAGATACGTTTTCACCGTTTGAGGGAATACTGTTACAGTGAAATCATGCTTCCAACAAACTGTGGCTCTATCTATGACAAAAGGTAAATATGTTGCACTTATATAAGCTGTAAAGGAACCAGTCATGATCAATGGGTTACTTAATATTTTTAGTTTTTTTAGCAAGGTGTTGCTTAAATCTAGTGTGGCGCTCAATCCGCCATTTGTTTGTCTACGAACAATGTCGACCATGAAAGAAAAAAACACATGACAATAAAGAGATCTTTTCTTCAAGTAATTTCAAATAGAGGTGTGGAGGTATTACACATCTCATAATTCTGCATATATACTCAATAAAGTCCATCTCATGCGTAAGACTGAAGTATAACCAACAATACCCAATCAGACGGCCGTATTCAAAACCAATCTTAACTTTCTTGTCCTTCTAGAAATTCAACTTTTCTGTCAAAAAACCAGAGGCTTAAGTCAATTTATTTCCACCTTATCGCTCACAAAGTCCATATCAATTTCTTGGTAAGCACCTAAAAGAGAAGTTCGCCACAATTTGAAAGTTCATGTATATTTAAAAAATTTTAGTCATGAAATAAATAAAGATTTAAGACCTCTCGTAAAGTTTATTCAGAAATAGATCATTTTCCCAAAAGGTACTCATATTCATGTGCTGTTGGTAGCATAATGTTGGCAATGATTAGTTCGCTGCCAGAGTTAACATAATGTATAGTCTTAAAAGTACATTAATGAGCAAACCGTGCTTAGTTCACTAGGAAACAGTTATGTAGTTGATTAGGATTATAAAAGGATATCAATACTTGAATCTCATATACATTAAACTAAAGAACTCAGATGTATGTGGGTATTGTTATTGAAATTTTGTAACTGATATGGATAGAAGAAAATCAATCATAGGATATGTTTTCACAATTTGAGGGAATACTGTTACAGTGAAATCATGCTTCCAACAAACTGTGGCTCTATCTATGACAAAAGGTAAATATGTTGCACTTACATAAGCTGTAAAGGAACCAGTCATGATCAATGGGTTACTTAATATTTTTAGTTTTTTTAGCAAGGTGTTGCTTAAATCTAGTGTGGCGCTCAATCCGCCATTTGTTTGTCTACGAACAATGTCGACCATGAAAGAAAAAAACACATGACAATAAAGAGATCTTTTCTTCAAGTAATTTCAAATAGAGGTGTGGATGTATTACACATCTCATAATTCTGCAGATATACTCAATCAAGTCCATCTCATGCATAAGACTAAAGTATAAACAACAATACCCAATCAGACGGCCGTATTCAAAACCAATCTTAACTTTCTTGTCCTTCTAGAAATTCAACTTTTCTGTCAAAAAACCAGAGGCTTAAGTCAATTTATTTCCACCTTATCGCTCACAAAGTCCATATCAATTTCTTGGTAAGAACCTAAAATAGAAGTTCGCCACAATTTGAAAGTTCATGTATATTTTAAAAAATTTTAGTCATGAAATAAATAAAGATTTAAGACCTCTCGTAAAGTTTATTAAGAAATAGATCATTTTCCCAAAAGGTACTCATATTCATGTGCTATTGGTAGCATAATGTTGGCAATGATTAGTTCGCTGCCAGAGTTAACATAATGTATAGTCTTAAAAGTACATTAATGAGCAAACCGTGCTTAGTTCACTAGGAAACAGTTATGTAGTTGCTTAGGATTATAAAAGGATATCAATACTTGAATCTCATATACAGTAAAGGAAAGAACTCAGATGTATGTGGGTATTGTGATTGAAATTTTGTAACTGATATGGATAGAAGAAAATCAATCATAGGATATGTTTTCACAATTTGAGGGAATACTGTTACAGTGAAATCATGCTTCCAACAAACTGTGGCTCTATCTATGACAAAAGGTAAATATGTTACACTTACATAAGCTGTAAAGGAACAAGTCATGATCAATGGGTTACTTAATATTTTTAGTTTTTTTAGCAAGGTGTTGCTTAAATCTAGTGTGGCGCTCAATCCGCCATTTGTTTGTCTACGAACAATGTCGACCATGAAAGAAAAAAACACATGACAATAAAGAGATCTTTTCTTCAAGTAATTTCAAATAGAGGTGTGGATGTATTACACATCTCATAATTCTGCATATATACTCAATAAAGTCCATCTCATGCGTAAGACTAAAGTATAAACAACAATACCCAATCAGACGGCCGTATTCAAAACCAATCTTAACTTTCTTGTCCTTCTAGACATTCAACTTTTCTGTCAAAAAACCAGAGGCTTAAGTCAATTTATTTCCACCTTATCGCTCACAAAGTCCATATCAATTTCTTGGTAAGCACCTAAAAGAGAAGTTCGCCACAATTTGAAAGTTCATGTATATTTAAAAAATTTTAGTCATGAAATAAATAAAGATTTAAGACCTCTCGTAAAGTTTATTCAGAAATAGATCATTTTCCCAAAAGTACTCATATTCATGTGCTGTTGGTAGCATAATGTTGGCAATGATTAGTTCGCTGCCAGAGTTAACATAATGTATAGTCTTAAAAGTACATTAATGAGCAAACCGTGCTTAGTTCACTACGAAACAGTTATGTAGTTGCTTAGGATTATAAAAGGATATCAATACTTGAATCTCGTATACAGTAAAGGAAAGAACTCAGATGTATGTGGGTATTGTTATTGAAATTTTGTAACTG
This sequence comes from Lepidium sativum, assembly GCA_023374145.1. Lineage (NCBI taxonomy): Eukaryota > Viridiplantae > Streptophyta > Magnoliopsida > Brassicales > Brassicaceae > Lepidium > Lepidium sativum. Next base: position 7,546 of record JAKUCM010004677.1, on the reverse strand, counting down.
ATATGGATAGAAGAAAATCAATCATAGGATATGTTTTCACAATTTGAGGGAATACTGTTACAGTGAAATCATGCTTCCAACAAACTGTGGCTCTATCTATGACAAAAGGTAAATATGTTGCACTTACATAAGCTGTAAAGGAACCAGTCATGATCAATGGGTTACTTAATATTTTTAGTTTTTTTAGCAAGGTGTTGCTTAAATCTAGTGTGGCGCTCAATCCGCCATTTGTTTGTCTACGAACAATGTCGACCATGAAAGAAAAAAACACATGACAATAAAGAGATCTTTTCTTCAAGTAATTTCAAATAGAGGTGTGGATGTATTACACATCTCATAATTCTGCAGATATACTCAATCAAGTCCATCTCATGCATAAGACTAAAGTATAAACAACAATACCCAATCAGACGGCCGTATTCAAAACCAATCTTAACTTTCTTGTCCTTCTAGAAATTCAACTTTTCTGTCAAAAAACCAGAGGCTTAAGTCAATTTATTTCCACCTTATCGCTCACAAAGTCCATATCAATTTCTTGCAAGCACCTAAAAGAGAAGTTCGCCACAATTTGAAAGTTCATGTATATTTAAAAAATTTTAGTCATGAAATAAATAAAGATTTAAGACCTCTCGTAAAGTTTATTCAGAAATAGATCATTTTCCCAAAAGTACTCATATTCATGTGCTGTTGGTAGCATAATGTTGGCAATGATTAGTTCGCTGCCAGAGTTAACATAATGTATAGTCTTAAAAGTACATTAATGAGCAAACCGTGCTTAGTTCACTACGAAACAGTTATGTAGTTGCTTAGGATTATAAAAGGATATCAATACTTGAATCTCGTATACAGTAAAGGAAAGAACTCAGATGTATGTGGGTATTGTTATTGAAATTTTGTAACTGATATGGATAGAAGAAAATCAATCATAGGATATGTTTTCACAATTTGAGGGAATACTGTTACAGTGAAATCATGCTTCCAACAAACTGTGGCTCTATCTATGACAAAAGGTAAATATGTTGCACTTACATAAGCTGTAAAGGAACCAGTCATGATCAATGGGTTACTTAATATTTTTAGTTTTTTTAGCAAGGTGTTGCTTAAATCTAGTGTGGCGCTCAATCCGCCATTTGTTTGTCTACGAACAATGTCGACCATGAAAGAAAAAAACACATGACAATAAAGAGATCTTTTCTTCAAGTAATTTCAAATAGAGGTGTGGATGTATTACACATCTCATAATTCTGCAGATATACTCAATCAAGTCCATCTCATGCATAAGACTAAAGTATAAACAACAATACCCAATCAGACGGCCGTATTCAAAACCAATCTTAACTTTCTTGTCCTTCTAGAAATTCAACTTTTCTGTCAAAAAACCAGAGGCTTAAGTCAATTTATTTCCACCTTATCGCTCACAAAGTCCATATCAATTTCTTGCAAGCACCTAAAAGAGAAGTTCGCCACAATTTGAAAGTTCATGTATATTTAAAAAATTTTAGTCATGAAATAAATAAAGATTTAAGACCTCTCGTAAAGTTTATTCAGAAATAGATCATTTTCCCAAAAGGTACTCATATTCATGTGTTGTTGGTAGCATAATGTTGGCAATGATTAGTTCGCTCCCAGAGTTAACATAATGTATAGTCTTAAAAGTACATTAATGAGCAAACCGTGCTTAGTTCACTAGGAAACAGTTATGTAGTTGCTTAGGATTATAAAAGGATATCAATACTTGAATCTCATATACATTAAAGTAAAGAACTCAGATGTATGTGGGTATTGTTATTGAAATTTTGTAACTGATATGGATAGAAGAAAATCAATCATAGGATATGTTTTCACAATTTGAGGGAATACTGTTACAGTGAAATCATGCTTCCAACAAACTGTGGCTCTATCTATGACAAAAGGTAAATATGTTGCACTTACATAAGCTGTAAAGGAACAAGTCATGATCAATGGGTTACTTAATATTTTTAGTTTTTTTAGCAAGGTGTTGCTTAAATCTAGTGTGGCGCTCAATCCGCCATTTGTTTGTCTACGAACAATGTCGACCATGAAAGAAAAAAACACATGACAATAAAGAGATCTTTTCTTCAAGTAATTTCAAATAGAGGTGTGGATGTATTACACATCTCATAATTCTGCATATATACTCAATAAAGTCCATCTCATGCGTAAGACTAAAGTATAAACAACAATACCCAATCAGACGGCCGTATTCAAAACCAATCTTAACTTTCTTGTCCTTCTAGACATTCAACTTTTCTGTCAAAAAACCAGAGGCTTAAGTCAATTTATTTCCACCTTATCGCTCACAAAGTCCATATCAATTTCTTGGTAAGCACCTAAAAGAGAAGTTCGCCACAATTTGAAAGTTCATGTATATTTAAAAAATTTTAGTCATGAAATAAATAAAGATTTAAGACCTCTCGTAAAGTTTATTCAGAAATAGATCATTTTCCCAAAGTACTCATATTCATGTGCTGTTGGTAGCATAATGTTGGCAATGATTAGTTCGCTGCCAGAGTTAACATAATGTATAGTCTTAAAAGTACATTAATGAGCAAACCGTGCTTAGTTCACTACGAAACAGTTATGTAGTTGCTTAGGATTATAAAAGGATATCAATACTTGAATCTCGTATACAGTAAAGGAAAGAACTCAGATGTATGTGGGTATTGTTATTGAAATTTTGTAACTGATATGGATAGAAGAAAATCAATCATAGGATATGTTTTCACAATTTGAGGGAATACTGTTACAGTGAAATCATGCTTCCAACAAACTGTGGCTCTATCTATGACAAAAGGTAAATATGTTGCACTTACATAAGCTGTAAAGGAACCAGTCATGATCAATGGGTTACTTAATATTTTTAGTTTTTTTAGCAAGGTGTTGCTTAAATCTAGTGTGGCGCTCAATCCGCCATTTGTTTGTCTACGAACAATGTCGACCATGAAAGAAAAAAACACATGACAATAAAGAGATCTTTTCTTCAAGTAATTTCAAATAGAGGTGTGGATGTATTACACATCTCATAATTCTGCAGATATACTCAATCAAGTCCATCTCATGCATAAGACTAAAGTATAAACAACAATACCCAATCAGACGGCCGTATTCAAAACCAATCTTAACTTTCTTGTCCTTCTAGAAATTCAACTTTTCTGTCAAAAAACCAGAGGCTTAAGTCAATTTATTTCCACCTTATCGCTCACAAAGTCCATATCAATTTCTTGCAAGCACCTAAAAGAGAAGTTCGCCACAATTTGAAAGTTCATGTATATTTAAAAAATTTTAGTCATGAAATAAATAAAGATTTAAGACCTCTCGTAAAGTTTATTCAGAAATAGATCATTTTCCCAAAAGGTACTCATATTCATGTGTTGTTGGTAGCATAATGTTGGCAATGATTAGTTCGCTCCCAGAGTTAAACATAATGTATAGTCTTAAAAGTACATTAATGAGCAAACCGTGCTTAGTTCACTAGGAAACAGTTATGTAGTTGCTTAGGATTATAAAAGGATATCAATACTTGAATCTCATATACATTAAAGTAAAGAACTCAGATGTATGTGGGTATTGTTATTGAAATTTTGTAACTGATATGGATAGAAGAAAATCAATCATAGGATATGTTTTCACAATTTGAGGGAATACTGTTACAGTGAAATCATGCTTCCAACAAACTGTGGCTCTATCTATGACAAAAGGTAAATATGTTGCACTTACATAAGCTGTAAAGGAACAAGTCATGATCAATGGGTTACTTAATATTTTTAGTTTTTTTAGCAAGGTGTTGCTTAAATCTAGTGTGGCGCTCAATCCGCCATTTGTTTGTCTACGAACAATGTCGACCATGAAAGAAAAAAACACATGACAATAAAGAGATCTTTTCTTCAAGTAATTTCAAATAGAGGTGTGGATGTATTACACATCTCATAATTCTGCATATATACTCAATAAAGTCCATCTCATGCGTAAGACTAAAGTATAAACAACAATACCCAATCAGACGGCCGTATTCAAAACCAATCTTAACTTTCTTGTCCTTCTAGACATTCAACTTTTCTGTCAAAAAACCAGAGGCTTAAGTCAATTTATTTCCACCTTATCGCTCACAAAGTCCATATCAATTTCTTGGTAAGCACCTAAAAGAGAAGTTCGCCACAATTTGAAAGTTCATGTATATTTAAAAAATTTTAGTCATGAAATAAATAAAGATTTAAGACCTCTCGTAAGTTTATTCAGAAATAGATCATTTTCCCAAAAGTACTCATATTCATGTGCTGTTGGTAGCATAATGTTGGCAATGATTAGTTCGCTGCCAGAGTTAACATAATGTATAGTCTTAAAAGTACATTAATGAGCAAACCGTGCTTAGTTCACTACGAAACAGTTATGTAGTTGCTTAGGATTATAAAAGGATATCAATACTTGAATCTCGTATACAGTAAAGGAAAGAACTCAGATGTATGTGGGTATTGTTATTGAAATTTTGTAACTGATATGGATAGAAGAAAAATCAATCATAGGATATGTTTTCACAATTTGAGGGAATACTGTTACAGTGAAATCATGCTTCCAACAAACTGTGGCTCTATCTATGACAAAAAGGTAAATATGTTGCACTTACATAAGCTGTAAAGGAACCAGTCATGATCAATGGGTTACTTAATATTTTTAGTTTTTTTAGCAAGGTGTTGCTTAAATCTAGTGTGGCGCTCAAATCCGCCATTTGTTTGTCTACGAACAATGTCGACCATGAAAGAAAAAAACACATGACAATAAAGAGATCTTTTCTTCAAGTAATTTCAAATAGAGGTGTGGATGTATTACACATCTCATAATTCTGCAGATATACTCAATCAAGTCCATCTCATGCATAAGACTAAAGTATAAACAACAATACCCAATCAGACGGCCGTATTCAAAACCAATCTTAACTTTCTTGTCCTTCTAGAAATTCAACTTTTCTGTCAAAAAAACCAGAGGCTTAAGTCAATTTATTTCCACCTTATCGCTCACAAAGTCCATATCAATTCTTGCAAGCACCCTAAAAGAGAAGTTCGCCACAATTTGAAAGTTCATGTATATTTAAAAAATTTTAGTCATGAAAATAAATAAAGATTAAGACCTCTCGTAAAGTTTATTCAGAAATAGATCATTTTCCCAAAAGGTACTCATATTCATGTGCTGTTGGTAGCATAATGTTGGCAATGATTAGTTCGCTCCCAGAGTTAACATAATGTATAGTCTTAAAAGTACATTAATGAGCAAACCGTGCTTAGTTCACTAGGAAACAGTTATGTAGTTGCTTAGGATTATAAAAGGATATCAATACTTGAATCTCATATACATTAAAGTAAAGAACTCAGATGTATGTGGGTATTGTTATTGAAATTTTGTAACTGATATGGATAGGAAGAAAATCAATCATAGGATATGTTTTCACAATTTGAGGGAATACTGTTACAGTGAAATCATGCTTCCAACAAACTGTGGCTCTATCTATGACAAAAGGTAAATATGTTGCACTTACATAAGCTGTAAAGGAACCAGTCATGATCAATGGGTTACTTAATATTTTTAGTTTTTTTAGCAAGGTGTTGCTTAAATCTAGTGTGGCGCTCAATCCGCCAATTTGTTTGTCTACGAACAATGTCGACCATGAAAGAAAAAAACACATGACAATAAAGAGATCTTTTCTTCAAGTAATTTCAAATAGAGGTGTGGATGTATTACACATCTCATAATTCTGCAGATATACTCAATCAAGTCCATCTCATGCATAAGACTAAAGTATAAACAACAATACCCAATTAGACGGCCGTATTCAAAAACCAATCTTAACTTTCTTGTCCTTCTAGAAATTCAACTTTTCTGTCAAAAAACCAGAGGCTTAAGTCAATTTATTTCCACCTTATCGCTCACAAAGTCCATATCAATTTCTTGGTAAGAACCTAAAATAGAAGTTCGCCCACAATTTGAAAGTTCATGTATATTTTAAAAAATTTTAGTCATGAAATAAATAAAGATTTAAGACCTCTCGTAAAGTTTATTAAGAAATAGATCATTTTCCCAAAAGGTACTCATATTCATGTGCTATTGGTAGCATACATGTTGGCAATGATTAGTTCGCTGCCAGAGTTAACATAATGTATAGTCTTAAAAGTACATTAATGAGCAAACCGTGCTTAGTTCACTAGGAAACAGTTATGTAGTTGCTTAGGATTATAAAAGGATATCAATACTTGAATCTCATATACAGTAAAGGAAAGAACTCAGATGTATGTGGGTATTGTGATTGAAATTTTGTAACTGATATGGATAGAAGAAATCAATCATAGGATATGTTTTCACAATTTGAGGGAATATTGTTACAGTGGAAATCATGCTTCCAACAAACTGTGGCTCTATCTATGACAAAAGGTAATATGTTGCACTTACATAAGCTGTAAAGGAACCAGTCATGATCAATGGGTTACTTAATATTTTGTAGTTTTTTTAGCAAGGTTTTGCTTAAATCTAGTGTGCGCTTCAATCCGCCATTTGTTTGTCTACGAACAATGTCGACCTTGAAAGAAAAAAACACATGACAATAAAGAGATCTTTTCTTCAAGTAATTTCAAATAGAGGTGTGGATGTATTACACATCTCATAATTCTGCAGATATACTCAATCAAGTCCATCTCATGCATAAGACTAAAGTATAAACAACAATACCCAATCAGACGGCCGTATTCAAAACCCAATCTTAACTTTCTTGTCCCTTCTAGAAATTCAACTTTTCTGTCAAAAAACCAGAGGCTTAAGTCAATTTATTTCCACCTTATCGCTCACAAAGTCCATATCAATTTCTTGGTAAGAACCTAAAATAGAAGTTCGCCACAATTTGAAAGTTCATGTATATTTTAAAAAATTTTAGTCATGAAATAAATAAAGATTTAAGACCTCTCGTAAAGTTTATTAAGAAATAGATCATGTTTCCCCAAAAGGTACTCATATTCATGTGCTATTGGTAGCATAATGTTGGCAATGATTAGTTCGCTGCCAGAGTTAACATAATGTATAGTCTTAAAAGTACATTAATGAGCAAACCGTGCTTAGTTCACTAGAAACAGTTATGTAGTTGCTTAGGATTATAAAAGGATATCAATACTTGAATCTCATATACAGTAAAGGAAAGAACTCAGATGTATGTGGGTATTGTGATTGAAATTTTGTAACTGATATGGATAGAAGAAAATCAATCATAGGATATGTTTTCACAATTTGAGGGAATACTGTTACAGTGAAATCATGCTTCCAACAAACTGTGGCTCTATCTATGACAAAAGGTAAATATGTTGCACTTACATAAGCTGTAAAGGAACAAGTCATGATTAATGGGTTACTTAATATTTTTAGTTTTTTTAGCAAGGTGTTGCTTAAATCTAGTGTGGCGCTCAATCCGCCATTTGTTTGTCTACGAACAATGTCGACCATGAAAGAAAAAAACACATGACAATAAAGAGATCTTTTCTTCAAGTAATTTCAA
>JAKUCM010004676.1:0-50866 GCA_023374145.1 Lepidium sativum | reverse complement strand
GGAGGAAAAGAGAGAGATTAGCTTTTCTTTTTGTTTGTGGGAATTAGATTAATGGAATGATTGAGGCATCAAAAGATCCATCAGACTACAAGGATGATCGTAGACATTGGATTGTATTCGAAAATGTCAATAACCTTCGTGTTGAAGGAGGTGGTCGCATAGACGGTAATGGAAAGATTTGGTGGCCAAAATCTTGCAAAAAAAACCCACAACTTGTAAGTTCAATTAGTGTTCAAGTAATGTCTTAATCAAACATATTAAAACAATTAAATAAACTGACTTGCACACTTTATTATCTTAAAACAGCCATGCCTTGGAGCTCCAACGGTAAGAATCTCAAGGGTTCCTTAATTAAAAATGAAGTTATGAGACAATAATGTAAGTAATATATTTAATTAATTGGATAATGCAGGCAGTTACATTTGTGGGATGTAATAACTTAGGAGTAAGTAACTTAAGGTTAATAAATGCACAACAAATGCATATGACGTTTCAAGAGTGTAAGAACGTCAAGGCTTTGAATCTTATGATCACATCTCCTGGTGATAGTCCTAATACTGATGGTATTCATGTTAGTGGAACCACCAATATCATGATTAAAGACTCTGTCGTCCGAACTGGTAATTCATCAACTAATACTGTTTTAGTCACTATTTCTCTTTATACAAATGTTATTTTGACATGCACATGCATTTTAGTATATAAAACTTCTAATGCTTTTATTATTATACTATAATTTTATAAAAGGTTTTGAACTTATTATCTATTTTTTATCCGAGTTCAACTCTACTAAAATTTATATTAGGCTTGATCATATTATCCGAAACCTGAAATCTGCAGCGGATTCAAATTAAGAGGAACTGAACATAATAAAATACTATAATAGGTTTTAGATCTATGTATCTGAAAACCAACTTAAACCAAATTAAAAACTGAATAGATATCCAGTATTTTTTTTAATTAAATTTTAGTTTTTAGAATTTTTCTTATTAAATCTTTATTCATTCTATATTTTTGTAAAATTTTGGATAAAATTTTCCGAACCCAAACCGTATATACACATGAACCAAATCTGATCTGAAAAATAAAAACAGTGCAATGGGTCTTAACTCATCGGCACCGAAAATCCAAAAAAACTCTACCTTAATCTGAAACAGGTACCCATATAGTTAGGCAACTGGATTATGGTAGTACAACTAAGAAATTAACTTCTCATTTAATAACTAAATAAATGATCTACATTCACAAACTCTTTTTCTCATTAGACTAGATGTAATTTATTAATGTTTATATATAAGAATATAAGTAATGTGTTGGGTATGGTTATGGTAATGAAGGTGATGATTGCATATCGATTGTGAGCGGGTCACAAAATGTGAGAGCGACAGGCATTACTTGCGGGCCTGGTCATGGAATCAGGTCTAACCATCTCTCTCCCTAATTTCACCTACATTCTTTGTTTCTCTCTTATTTTAAGCTATATTCCCATACTATATTTATGTCCAACATTCAATCATCTTTGTTGGAATGCTATCAACTAATTTTTATCTAATTAGAGATGAATATATAAGATGCATGGTCATACTCATTTGTCCTTATAATTTATTATGGACTAAAAGATCAAGCAATGTATTTTAATAATGTTTGGTGCTCCACTAACAAAAACATATAATTTGGTATATCAGGTGTTACTTTGTTTCGTATCCTATGTTTTCTTCTTTGTGTTTATTGTTTAAAAACGTTAACTTTTACTCAATTAAGTATATACCTCAAAATTATTGATATTTTTGTTTTGTTTTCGCATGAAAAAATAGTATTGGAAGTTTGGGAGAAGATAACTCAGAAGCATATGTTTCAAATGTGGTAGTCAACAAAGCAACTCTTATAGGAACCACTAATGGTGTTAGAATCAAAACTTGGCAGGTAAATTATCAACATCTTTGTTATTTATATTCATCAAATAATTATCATTACTATGTAAAGAAAAACAAAATATATTAACAGGGAGGACGTGGAATGGCAAAGAACATTATATTCCAAGACATAATAATGAAAAACGTTACAAACCCAATAATCATCGACCAAGACTACTGTGATCGTGTTGGATCATGTCCTGAACAGGTTGATACTTATTTAAACGGTTGATACTAATAATATAACAAATATTTTCAAGACAATTTAGAGTAATAAGTGAATATGGGTTACAGAAATCGGCGGTACAAGTGAGCAATGTGTTGTACAAAAACATTCAAGGGACGAGCTCAAGACCTGTAGCTGTGAAGTTTGAGTGTAGTAAGAGTATTCCATGTCGAGGAATTTCGATGCAGAATGTTAAATTGGTCGACCAAACTCAACAAGATATTTCTAAAGCCTCTTGCTCCAACGTAAAGTCGTTGGACACTGAAGGAAATGTTTTTCCTATGTGCACTTAGATCACTTTTGATCTCCCTAATTCACAAGAAAATCAGTTTTCAGTATCGAGTTTAAGTCTTTTTCTTCTTCTTTATATGTCTTTCTATTTTCTCGTGATATATTTGTATATATAGAGTATTAATACAGTCCCTGATTGAAGTAGGTTATTGATGAAATGGGACTTTAGTTAAGGTTAAAATCATAGCGTATTTGTGAAACAAATGTGATTTTGCTTTCTCAAATATTTGAAGTGGATTCAACTATGAGCCGGTTTTGTTTATCAGGTTTAAGGGGCTTAGTAATGGGCTTTCACTATGTAATTCTCTGGCCGTAAATTAATAATAACTCAGGGTCTTTGTCGTAAATCTCAACGGAATCTCAAATGTATCTCACGCGCCTTTTTTTATAATTTCAATAAAACCTGCAATTTTGGAAGGTGGATTTTGTGGAGGTGGGTTCTACGCGCTTATTGTGCGAGTAGAATTATAGTTTTTGGTTTATTAAGACTTTGTTTTTTTATGGTCGCTAACAAAAAATTACAAGATCAATGACTAACAATAGCAACCAGCAATCTGATTTTATAATTTTTTAGCAGTTGATGTAATTGATTGTTGGTCCAACCACTGATAAAAAAATAGTTTCAGCTACTAATTTATTTTTAGACTAAAAACAAAAATATAATACAAAATATAATAAAATGAATAAAAATAAAGTAAATTAATTAAGTCAGCAAATAAAAAAGATCGACCAGTATATAATTTGGGCCTGACTTAATTAAGTCAGCAAAGAAGTCTACACTCAACAAAACAAAGTAAATAGGGCCTTATAATTTTGAAGTAAGGGTCCGTTTTATTCGTTGTCTAGGTATTATATAAATAATAAATCCAAGGATGAAACCTACATATCACAAAATCACCATACTCCTCTTGAATCATAAGTACTCCTCATATTCCTTTTTTGTTAATGAATTTGGCCCCACAATTATCAGAAACAAAATGTTTGATAGGTTGGTTTTACATTTGGTTTATTCAACATCCAAACAAATTGGTTAAGATAAAATCAAACCAGATATTGGTTTATATTAAATGAAAAAGCTTCCTTATACCAAATCTCGTACGGCAACAGTAAATGGACTCGCTTTCTTCACGAAAGCACACTGAACAAAAAATCCATCTTCAACGATAAGTTTCTTCTTCACAACCAAACACAACGATTTTATTTTAAGGAGAAGTGGTGGGAAATAGTGTTTAATTCTAGTGAGATTCTGACGAGGCTTTGGTGTTGTGCTCGATTAGCTCAAAACTAAGTCTCAGCTCCATTGTTTTGATATTTCTTGACTTTTAAGGTTAGTGACTTGAAGAGAAAGTGAAAGAGGTGAGAGAGATGGATTTAGTGTGATGTGGGAGAGTTTGCATGAGTTTTTTTTATCTTATTGCTTGGTTTAGAAGACAACGGTGGTAGTGGCTAGGGTTTATGTGTTTGATTACATAACATGATTTGTTGTTAGTGCCTAGGGGTTTCATCTTAGTTTTGGGCTTTTACTCCGACGGTGAAGCGATGACTGATGTGTAGAGGTTTTTTAAAATCTTGAGTTTCGTGCTGTTGCAGAGGTTGTTTAAATTTAGAATTTTGTATTGCATTATAACTGGTTAAACTAATATTTAGTATTGCAGATATAATGTTTACAACGAGCGTTCATTTCGACTGCGGTGGTTGTTACATTGAAACTGAAGAGGGGTTTAGATGGAATGCAAATGATGCTATTAACTATGGAGTAACGTTCAAAACATCGAGTATTGAAGATATCACTTACTTGGTTTTCGAAAGAAGGATTCGCAAGAAGCTTTGTATGGATATGGACACAAGGATGAAATTAAGTTACATTCCATTGGTAGTCGGTGCAAAAAAGCAACTGTATATCTATGATGACGAGGATGTTGAGACTTTTATACGTAGCATGGATGTGGAACACGTAATGAGTGTTTTGCATGTGGAAGTATATAAGAGTGTCGATGAAGATGATAATATAGTAGCACCTTGTAGTTTGGTAGGACGTAACTGTGATAGTGAGGTGGTAAATGCTACAGCGAAAAATGCAATTGTTATCCACGAGGAAGAAAAGGATCATCGGAATGATAACATTGAAGAGTGTATGGATATTGGTTGTGATGAAGTGGCATTGAATGAGCTTGTGGAAGGTGATGGTTATGTTGGTAATGCAGGTGATGGTTTTGATCCTTGTGATAGCCAAGAAGAAGAAACTCAATTGTAGAGGAGTGGGAAGATGGCATAGGACTTAAACTACACCAAGAATTTGTGTGCAAAGATCAAGTTAAAGAAGTAGTGCTAAGAGCATCACTTAATAGATGTTTTGAGTATGATGTGTTGAACTCAGATTCTTGGAGGTATGTTGTTAGATGTCGTCAAAAAGGTTATAAGTGGTGACCATAGACGCGACATTGGTGACGATTTATATATATATATATATATTGCATTGGACCGTTGGTTGCATGGGTTTAATTTTCTTGCATTGTAACACACTTATGTTTTGTATTTGTAGCATACAATGTTATGGTTTGACTAAAGGTTAGGCAAGACAAACTATTTGTTTCTTGAATGAAAGCAAGGCAAACTCAAAATAAGAGGGGGCCCACTTTGTGTGTTGTTAAGGAACATGAGAATTTGTGTCATGACACAAACTAAAGATGTGTTAGGGTTTGTCTTTCGTTTGTTACCTTTTGGGTAAAACTATACATATCTACTTACAATTTACTATGATTTGGTTATCTTCATCAGTTTTCGTTGGCTTAGGAAAATTTTGTCGATTTTAATTTGATTTGTGTTATAATTGTTTGGTATTTCATTACTTAATGCATTACCAACATACTCAAATAATGCATACAATAATTTAAGTCACAATATGTTTTTTATATAAATTTTGAGTTATGAGAGGATGAGATCATGAGAAAATGTCTTCACTTTGTGACTACTTGCTATAATATGAAACCAAATATAGGTGAAATTGATTATATAAGTTCTTATTATAAAATTAGAGTTCGTAATCACATTACAAGTACTAATAATACCACAATATAGTTGGTTCAACTAATTACGAGTACGTAATGATAAGGTTAACTAAAAAATTTCCTAAAATAGCAAATGTATAATCCCTAAATACTTAACTAGTACAATTGAGTATCAATATTTGAAAATTCAAAAAAAAAATCGACGAACTTCACTAAATTTTTTGTTGAAATCTAAAATTTCAAACATTTTGAACTTTTCCCTCCAATCCAAATTTTAATTTCTCTTTAAATCTACCACAAATCTCAAGCTTTCCCTCTAACCACAACCCGAAGTCGAACTCCTTTTCTCTCACAGACCCACAACCCAAAATCGAATCCAAGCATGAGTGACAGCTCCTTCGACCCAAATGGGGATCCGTATGAGAGAGACCTTAGGGAAGTCTACCGTTTGGAAAATTGGAAAGATTTGATTGCGGGTAGTGATTATGGTATACCCACAGAATGTCCTTGTGGTGGAAAGATCAAGCGAGAGACTACACAAGAAATCGGCCAGATTTGGTTTACTTGTGAGGAGTTTAAGGTATGAACAAAATGCTATATTTGGTTCACTTTCATTTTACATATAACATATCTTTTCGTGTTTTGTAGAATGATGGATTCCACCGACACACACATTGGGCAAAACCGATGGAAGATGAAGTACAATTGTTAAAGCACACAACCAAAGACCACACAAAATATATCTTCGATTGCGACCAGCAAATCCAAAAGCTTGAGAAAGAGGTTGAGAACCTGAAAAATGTCATTGCTCAGTTCTTGAAGTAGTCTTAATTAATATTGTTGTTTTTAGGGGATTATGTTGTCGTTTATGAATTTCAGATTTATAACGTTGTTGTTGTTGTTGTTGTTGTTGAACTTCAGATTCCTAATGCTGTTGTAATGGAAAACCATGTAGATTGCTATGTTAATTTTTTTCCACAAGACATTCTTCTTCATTACACATAATTAGACAACAAACTATTCTGATCTTTTACATAATTCCCTCCATTCCATTAGAAAACAAACTAAAGAAGAACATACAGAAGAACTCTAATTTTGTCAAGCATCTTCTCAATGTTTCCGACCGTCTTTGATATGTAACATCTTGTTGCGATTTTGATCGTCTTTGAGTACTCCGTCTTTGGAAGATATATTTCGATAGGTGGTATCACTTTTGGTTCCCCATCATCTGAATCCTACATTTCAATAGGTGGTATCCACAAAAAATCGTGTTAATTTTCCAGATTCAACGAAAAATTATAACTAAGTGAACCACATGAAAAAATTTAAATTTCCGATTTTAACATATCAGCTAAAAGGAATCACTTTCTTTTATCTAGTCAATTTGTTATCTTCTCTATCAGATTCCCAAACGGACCCAAATAGACTCAGACAAATTGAATTAAAAAATGATTCAAGGCGGAAGTTTTACCATATCATCATGTTCTTCTGCTTCTCGAAACGGTTCTTCTTGACAGGTGGTCTGATGGGATTCTTCTTCGTGAGTTGAGTCATGCGTTGGAGAAGGACCCGTTTCTTCTTCTTCTTCCCATCCTTCCTCTACCTCCTCTGTCGCATTCGTTTCTTCTTCTTCTGAAACTTCATCTACCTCTTCGTCCTTTTCCTCTCCTGTATGCATTTCTTTTTCTTCCATTTCTCCCTCTTCCTCTCTCGCTTGCGATTCATATTCTTCTTCTCCCTTTTCTTTCTCTTCCTCTCTCGCTTGCGATTCCGACTCTTCCTCTCCCTTTTCTTCCTCTTCCTCTGTCGCTCCTCCTTTTCCTTCCAATTCTTCTTCTCTCTACTCTTCCTCTTCCTCTGTTGCTCCTACTTTTCCTTCCAATTCTTCTTTGTCAACTTTTTCTAGGCAAACCAGCTTTGATTCAACAATATAGTTAGGCCCATATCCCTTCTTCCTCATCGATTTCTTCGTTCTAGGCATTCCGTTGAGATTCTCCGGGATGATTCTCCGACAAACCAGCTTTGACTAACTCTCTCGCTTATGAGCTTGATTTTCTCACACACTGTGGTGTAGAACTTTCCCACTGTTGTGGAGAACTTTTTCTTTTAACTTTTGCTTAGACTTGCATGTATCTTTAACAGTGAAATGAACAGATTTTCAAGGGAAGAGAAAGGGAAAACAACTGTTAGCAAGAGCTTCACTCTCCATGTGCCACGAGTAAAAGCACCAGACTTTGATAACTCAGGCTTAGTTAAGAAACACTCACTCACTCTAGTGGGAAGATTTACAAACCAAAAGCAACAACGCATATGGTCCCTCATTCCTTTTCTGTTAGATTATTGGAAGACCTCTCAAAGAGATGTTGGCTCAGAGCTTGGACAGGGCTGTTTCCAATTCCAGTTCAGCTGTGAAGCAGATATGCAAATGGTCCTTGATAATAGACCTTACCATTTCGCTAAATAGATGGTCATTCTTAAAAGGTGGGAGCCAGTTATTGACAGCTCTTTTCCCTTACAGATACCTTTTTGGATAAGAGTGCAAGGAATCACCCTTCACCTCTGGTCTGAAGTTACCATTCAATGCATAGGAAGCAACTGTGGTAACTACCTGAAGAGTAAAATTACAGGTTCTGCAGCTAGAATGCTAGTAACCATCAATGGCCTACGCCAGGGATATGCTTCCCAACCACCATCACCTCCTACAGACATGATCATGACTTATATTAGGACTACCAACTCCGCAGACGTAATCCAGACCTTGTTAAAAATGGTCACCAACATACCTATCTATTCCAGGAATAGAAGTTGGATAAGAGAAGCTTCGGAGCACCCTCTGCCTACTTATGGAGAGAAAAAACTTGAGAAAATGAAGCATCAATGCACAAGACCCCGAACTCAGCCTCCGACATCATCGCTTTTTCACGAGCCTTTATCTCTTTATCTTTTCTTTCATGTATCAAGACAGGATAACACTTAGTTACATCAGCAATTAATGTTATCTGTAACCAACTTAACTAATTTAATGTTATGAATCTTTTTAACGGAAACTTGGTGGACTTTACTGTCTCTATTGTCTTCATGAGATCCAACCCTTTAAACCCAAGTTCAGAACTTATATCTCATTTCACAAGCTTGGGAAATTCAGGGATCTTGTAGTTGAGGCGAAAGATAAAGCTTGAGAATTTATGCCCGCAAATGAAAAACTCTATAGATATGAGCGTTTACAGATGGGTCTGCGTATATCAGACTCTATATCATCAAATGTTTTTATATTCTGGTTCTGACAATTGAAAAAAGAAAAAGAAAAACTTTTTTGGAGTAATATATTAACAGAAGTGATGGCATCTCTCGAGGAGTAAAAAGCAAGAGAGACACTCACAACTCCAACAAATGGTAGAGAATATATTTACTTTGTTGGTGAATTCCTCCTGCAGAAATTTGGGAGTAAATGTGCACTCACATGACGGTATTGATGTGAAGTGTTTTTAGGAGAGATGTTGCCATTTGCTTCACCAGAACTTGGCCTCCTGAACTTTGTCCATCACGTCGCTCTTCTATCAGATTCTGTAGTTTCCTAGGAAAATCATTCTCTACGATCAACTGTCTTGGATTTGGATGCTTCTCGTAAACAGCCTGTTTCCAATGATCCCCAATACCAAAAAATAAAACTCAACACCTAGCACAAGACAAGTAAGAACTTGGATAATCAAATGATCTATTACCTTAATGAGTTTCAGGAGGTTAAGTCGAGCAATCGCATCTTGGTGGTCTAGTCTTGAAATAAGTAACTGAGTAAATCCATTTAATGCTAATATCTTATTGATTGAAGATGATTTCCTGGATTCAACAAAGAGAAGGATTAACTCCATTCTAAGAGAAGATATAGTATTCAGTATCAGAAGACTAAAGAAGTGGCAACTCTGAGTACTCAATAGTTGTAAATATTTTTGGAAAAGATATATAGTTTGTTACACAAGAGGAGAGATAGATACGTGATAATCTTCAGGAATGGCTCCAATATGTGCACGAAATGTTTCTCTGGGCAGTTCTGGAAGAAGTTAACTAATTTCTGAATTGTAGCTTTCTTGAGAAATGCTAGCTCCACCTTTTGGTCAATGTCTTGCGCAATCAAACAGCAATTGAATCCAAGGCTATCACGGACCAATATGCATCATCAAGTAAACTCAAGTAAAGATCTAGAGCGCCATGGGCCCTTAACTGCTCTCTTGAATTCCGAGATGCACGAGCCAAATCACAAAGTAGTTGCAATGCACTTCTTTTCAGAGGAGAATCCGACATGATGAAAAGCATCAGGTGTGGAATGATTCCATTTTCAGCCGCTTGTTCCTGCCTCCTCTTATTTATCTTGCACAGGTTGAATAGTGCACTAAGTACCTACATAACATTATAATTTTAGACAATATGTAGGTTTGGGTTAAACTGGACAACAGGTAGTAAGCAGGTAACCTCATGATGGATCCAATGAACAAGATGCCCATCATTAAGCTCAAGGTTGGGGATCAAGTGCTTAATTGCATCTGCACGCTGTAACTTCTCCAAGCAATTTGGATCAGTGGATAAATGATTGGTGCACTCCAGTATCTGGACAAACGAAAGGTATGGTAAGCATGCCACCTGAAGATTCTCTAAACCAAAAATCCAAGCTTGGCCAAAGGAAAACAGAAAATTTATATGTACTGTTAGCAAAAACGAAAAACTAATAATATTGTGAAGTACCTTTAACAGAATAGGAGGTTCTACATGGTAAAACATATGGAAAAGACGACCGAGTAATCTTTGGCTACACATGTATGATTTTACTGCCGTAACAGATCGAGCAAATTCAAGAAGCAGATCAGCCACTTTCTCCAAGTATTCCCTTGCGACGTCTGTACTCAGCGTTGAGACTAAAGGGGTAAGTAAACCAGATGATGTGGCAGTGCCACACCATATCTAGCATTTAGAATACCCGAACCTGACAGTACAGTAGAAGCTGTCTGAGATGCAATACCAGACGTAGAAGCAACTCTTTCCATAGCCATGACCTTCTTAGTCATCGTCTTACTGGAATATCTAGGCGTCGTATCAAGATTTCCGTTTTCCTTTCCACGTCCAGAGACCTCTGAAGAAACAATGTAATGATAAGCCCCAAGCAAAAAAGAATCATATCGTGCTTACAATATAAATAGTCTGCCCCAAGCAAAAAAGAATCATATCGTGCTTACAATATAAAGTCTTTCTAAATATAAAAATTAAATTTACCTACTACTTCGGCATTCAGAAAGTCTACGTCCCCATTGGTTATCTTTTCGTTTAATGCATACAAAAGTGGAAGTCTACTTTCATTAGACGAACCTTCTGCCAGTTTCTGATACTTATCTGTCGATATTCTATTGGCAGAGAGAGATGTCCTATGCTGTTGTATAAGATCTTCTGTGGCATCTGGTACAACACTACTTAATCTAGGCTATCACCATCTGTGTGCAATACATTTGGTTGATGGACATCTGATCTTTGAGAATTTGAAGTTAACGCATGAGAAGGCTCTTCTCCACCAGGCTGATCAATCACACTAAGTGAAGTCTCACGCCGACTGAAAATAGGATTGTTAGGGTCAAGTTGACCAGAGCGTTTGCGTGGAGTTTGACCATCCACAATCAATCCGCCAACCATTGATATAGAATCCAGTAGTTGCCTCACTCAAGCTATAAAGAGTGTTGACTAGTCTTAGAAGGATTCCATTCTTTGCAGCTATGCGGCAGAAATCATTTCTCGGGGTGGATCCTTTGAATTTAAATACATGCCACATCCCATCAATAGCTAAGTGAACCATCTCCCTGGACAGAGCAAGCACATATCAGTCGAAATTAGTAACACCTAAAGAGCAAAAGGACCAGAATTGATTAAAGAGAGAAAAGCCAAATAAAGAAAATTGAGAAATCTGTCTGTCGTTTTAAATAGAAGAAACAAAGATCACATAAAGTAGGTAAGACTACAGGTTCAGATAGAAACATGAATGCTGCTGGGACTGGTACTAACCATGAGTCACCAGGTGGGATAAAATTAAGTTCTTGTGATGCAATACTTGATATATATCACACGTAAGGTTCTGCAGTTAATATATCAAAAGTAGTGCAGACACCATAAGAAGACGATAAACTGTACCCACCTGTGTTTGACATAATCAGCTTCAAGAAATCCAACCAAAACAGGTATGCCACAGTTAGCTATGAACATTCTCAATGTCAAGCAGCTGCAAAGAAGCTACCCAATCAACCATATGACTTGCAGAGAAAAAAAGACAAAGAGAGAGAAATAAAGTCATATATATTTGATGACTCGTAACCTTGATTGACAAAGCTGCTGCAAGAAATACGCTGCTTCCTCACGAATTTCTCCTGAACGATCTCTCTCAGGACCAGCAAACCTAATCACCATAGGAATCTGCCATTTTACATGGAATAACCAATTTTTATCGGATTTTTTTGTCTGTTTGAATACATCATGAAAACTTAGGTGATAAGTAATGGCACCATAGAATTCTACAAATTTTCCCAAAAAAGGTATCAGCTGTTAAAATGGATGTTTGACATATAAGATAAAAGATGTAGATACGAGTCTTTGGTAAAAGAAATTGGCCAAGTCAGCCCAACCATACCACAAACTAGGTGATTCATCAAGTCAGCAAGCAGATGGAAAGTAAGACTTACGAGACCAATGAGACAAGGATTTTTTTTAGGAAGTCGGTGTTATCTTTATAATTTCGTTTATCAGCTGCAGCACAGCACATATTACCTGAAAATTCACCACAAAAGATCACAAGCATAAAGCAACTACTAATGAAGAAAGACAGCAAAAAATCCTGCTGAATTACAATTAAGCATACTTGAGATTTAGGAATATTAAGTAGATCCATTAGAGGAAGGAAACCATGCTGTCTCACAAATACTGCTTTCTGCACAGGTCTCCGGCGAAACATGGCAACAAGTTTCTTACAAGAAGTTACTACTGCATTTTCTGATTCATCTGGCCTTAATGAGCTCACCAATCTACTGAATTCGACTGCCTATAAGAAACTTAACCAATTTATTACTAAGATTTAAATCACAACACATGAAAACAACTAAAAAAAATGAGCTGAGAAGCCAACGTTCCCTTTCCAACATTCAATTCCAAATTATCATTCTCAGAGTATGAAGTGAGTCGGTCAAGTAGCATTTGCATGATATAGAATAATAAATGATAGCTAAAACTTCAGGATAAGAACTTGCAAGTACCTGCAGAGGAAAAAGATTTTCTGCCGGAACTTTTTCATCAATTACCTGAGAAACAAAATACGGAAATATGCTAATAATATACTATTTGAATATAAAACCCACATACTTGAGAGAGAGCATACCAAGCCATCAATGCCAATAACATCATTTTTTAAAACACCCATCATTAAGCGGAAAAGATCACCACCATCTTGTGAGTGCCCTATTTCGCCCTCCATCTGTTTTTGAGCAATTGTAGCCCTCAATTTTGTTGCCAGATCATTCTTTCCACCATCTGCGACAGGAGAATCACCCTCATTTGATGTAGACGTCGAGGTTAAGGCTTCAATTGTTTTATTTTCAGGAACTTTGTCCAGTTGTTGAAACAAATCATGCAAAGAAGCATCCCCGGGAGGATCACTAAATTTAGTCAGCTCATTAACACCAAAACTAGATGGAGTCTTCACAGCCTTTCAGAGAGAAAGAACAAGCATAACAGATTTAGTCAGTTTGCAAGCCTTCAACTAAGTATAAGGCAGCCATCAATGACCTACTTCCTGAATGTAAGAAGCATGTTTCATAAAATAAAGCATTTACGGAATACATATTAACAATTAACAAATTTCAAGACGAAGGACCAGCAACAAACAGAAATATCTGACTATAAAAACCTCTAAAGTGGAATATGCCAAAAAAATAGTATTTATCACAATACAAGATCAGCATACTGTTTTGTTTCTACCAGTAAAGGAAATTGAATTTATCAATTAACTAAACACACAAATTACAGCATACTCGCTTGTGATTTACCACAACAACTAAGAAAGTGCTAGGGAAAGAAGACGTAACAAAACACAACTGACCTTTCGACGACCACGATCTTCATCTTTTGGACTAAAACTATATGATGGCTGCTCCACCTGGATGGAACATTCTTTTCTCGCCTGCTTTGTTGCTTAAGTATTTCTTCTACCTTCAGAAGCTTCCTTTTCAAGATTTTCAGGCATTTCATCACGTTCAGGTTTCTCATCATTCTCTAATACATCTTGAGATGTCCCCTTTGCATCCGAAGAAATGCTGCAGATACCGAATTGAGTAGAAGATTTATCGTGGACAGACAACGTAGGAACTTGTTCTGAAAGAAGATCATATTCTGAATATGTTCCTTCTTCACCAAGATCACCTGGTAAAGACTGATCTTTCTCAGACCTAAAAGTCGCCACACCTACCACAGGTAATCTGCTTTTCGAGTTCTGCTAAAGAAAGCATTGGATCAGTAGCTTAAGCAAAGTTCATCTCTAGCTTTAGTGCATTCTACTGCTATATTTAAATTCTTTATCGGCATCTCCGAAAGATAAATTGAGAATAAGATAAAGCTGATGAATCTTACAGTTTTTATCATTCCTATTTTTTCTACTGCATGGCTTTCAGCTACTTCTTGACTACCATCATCCTTCCCTGAACTTGAACAGGGTTCCTTCATAGATCTGAAAAGGATGAAGTGCCCCAAGGACTGTATTACAGCTTAGTGCGAGAAAATAAAACTTTTACTATAGTATTCCAAAAGTTGACGTAAAAGACACAGTTCTCACATGATGGTTCCACTATGCCGAAGTGATGACCGCAATGCTCGTCTAGAGTTCCGTATCCAAGGGTGAGAGAGAAGGGTCTTCGCATTAGGCCTCTGCCTGGAGTCCTGTAATATGCAAGATATAAGTCAGACGTCCATACTGGATATTGAATTAATCAAAATGCCTACATTACCGTACAGAGTTAGGTTGAGTGATTAAACACCACTGCAGAATACCTTCTTGAAGCACAGTTGTAGGAAGTCTGTCATATCTGGAGACAGACTATCGGGAATAGGAGGGGTATCATCCTGAAACAAAAGCAGAAAAGGCAATAGTTAGTAATAAGCTGACATCACAGCTATTGCATGTTTTCAGGAGGGAGGGGATTTTTACAATAAGTAAGAATAGGGGAAAGGAAGAGAAAGCTAAATTCTATTGACTTAAAGCAACTGGTAAAATGATGGAAAACCTGAACGATGCGATAGAGGGCTGTCATGGGTTGCAGATCATAATAAGGAGGTACACATGTCAAAAGTTCAATAATAGTGCATCCAACACTCCAAATGTCAGAATCAGCAGAAACTGGTGACAATTCAAATTACGTAAAACAAAATTTGGGTATTCATCAGTACACAATAAGTTTAAAGTGGACTGAACGAGAAAAAAACATGCTTTTATCAGACTAGAATAAGGTATACCTCCGGTGCCATCCAGTAAGGAGTTCCAACCACTGAGTGAGTGTTAAAATCAGCCTCATTTAGTTTAGTGGCAACTCCAAAGTCAGCAAGCTTAATAAGACCCTGAAGTATGAAATAGTCAAATATAAAAGGTTGAGTAGCCTATAAGAATCTGTGCATCCCAGTATACAAAAAATCATCAAAAGAAAAGAAAAAACGCACTAAAAACATGAGAATAACTGAAAAGATCCACAAGGTACAGAAAAAAATACACCTCCTTCGTTGTCAAAATATTTGCACCTTTGATATCACGATGTATAACACCCTGCTCATGCAAATATACTAAACCTTCCAAGACCTGAATTCACTAGTTAGTTTACAAATGTTTGAAGAAAAACTTAACTAGAAAATGATATATACTGACCTGTGCAATGTAAACAGTCACCAACGATTCTGGGAAAGGTCCAAATTTATTTGGTTTAACAATGTTTGCAAGAGAGCCATTCTCAACGTACCTGCGTACGGATTTTTTGGATCTGAATTTACAGACCATAGTCCAGCGTGGAACAAAATAAACACAAAAGTATCACTCACTCCAGAATAATGTGAAGGTGAGTCTTTGTCTTCAAAGAGCCACGACACTTCACAATGTTCTTATGGTTCAAGTTCTGCATTAAAATATCACATGAGAAGGAGCAGAGGGACTAGGATAACCGTTAATGAGATGAATCCAAAGTTCAGAAGGTGATTAAATTTGTTGTAAGTTCAAGGATGCTTAGCATCAGGATCCGGTTAGTAAATCAAGAATGACCAGAAACAGGGTCAAGCTCAGTTTATGCATAGCAATCCCAATCAATGTTAGAAAGTTAAAGAATGTGTAATGGAACTATTGCGTGATATGAAAGAAAGAAGCTACCTTCAACAGATCGATTTCTAGCTAATGAGATCCCTCCCAACAGCCAAGACACATCAAAACCAGGAGTCAGTCAGCATAGAAGTGGAAGGAGATGAGAGACGACATTTAGCCTATATATAATGACGATAGGTAAATACACAATAACAAACCATTATGGTGTTAAGATCGTCTTGAACAATATTTTCCAGTGAGACTTGTTTAATGGCCACAAAGTCTCCATTTTCCAGGTCTAATCCTATATAAACTCGACCAAATGCTCCTTTACCAATTTCTTTCCCAGCATCTGCACTCAAAAGTAAAAAGAAAAGACCAACCTTGGAGTGACTACAGTCATTCAAACATACTCCACAATGATTTAAGCATTAGAATCTCATATTGCTAATGCAAAGTCGGAAAGCAAAAGCTAAACCACAAAACCCAAAAACCAACCAGAATTGCGAAAGAAGAAAAGCTCACATATTTGTTCTCGAGAGTCTTTGATTTGTGGAACTGCGATGACGTCATATGTAGCGCCATCGCTTCACGTAAGCAAAATTGCTACTCAAGGAAAACGATCCATTTTACGAGGGAAAATTCAGAAGTAATGATAATTAGGGATTTCATTTAAGAAAAAATTCAAAGGATTCGAGATTGGTTGAAAATGAAATGGAGGAATTGTCTGAGAACACCAACCCATAAAACCAGAAATGATTTAAAAAAAGAAAATTGAAAAATTGGTAAATTGACCAATTTATCCCCGTGAAATTCGTCCAAACCAGACCCAAATCAATTAAACCGGACCCAAATCAATTAAACCGGACCCAAATCAATTAAACCGGACCGAAATCAACTAAACCCGATCCAATCGCCCAAATCCGAACCAAATCGACCAAACCCGACCCAAACCCATAGACCCGACCCAGTCTCTCCCCCACTAAACCCTAAAATCGCAAATCCCACTCTCCCTCTCTTCTTTTTGTCGCGATTCTCATAAACAAAAATTCAAATTCCCTGTCATAATTTTTCCTTTGATTTCACAAGTATCTTTCGGAAAACTAGTTATACTACTGTACAACTTCGCGATTTCACTAAAAATCAAAGACTTATCTCAACCAAACTCATCTCCAATTGAAGGTAAATCTTCAAAAGTGTAGTTAGTTATCACTTAATTAGGGTATTGTATTCTATTTCGGCATCAAATGGGACGGTTTTGGGATTGATCTATGGTTTTGGTTCAAACTCTCTATGGTTTTGGTTCCTAATTTGGTAATTGTTAGGATTTTCTTTGATTTTTAGATAATGTGTTGACAAGAGGAGGGTCAAGTAGTTGATGATGATTGATTTCGATTTTGGTTCTATTTTTTCTTGCAGTCATGGTTAGAACAAGCGAAGGTTCAAGTAGAGGAGGCAGTGATAGAGGATATACGGAAGACGAACCGATGGAGGATACATTCATCGAAGAGAGAATGGTAAGTATAACTAGTATAACTTGCTAGTTTTACTATATTTTTCGTAAAACTAATACAACTATGTAGTTATACTCTGTCGTAATACTAGTATAACTAGCTAGTTATACTATATTTTTCCTAAAACTTATACAAATATGTAATTATACTCTGTCGTAATACTAGTATAACTTGCTAGTTATACTATATTTTTCGTAAAACTAGTACAACTATGTAGTTATACTCTGTCGTAACACTAGTATAACTTGCTAGTTATACTATATTTTTCGTAAAACTAGTACAACTATGTAGTTATACTCTGTCGTAATACTAGTATAACTTGCTAGTTATACTGTATTTTTCGTAAAACTAGTACAAGTATGTAGTTATACTCTAGCGTTAATTGCTGAAAATATGTGTGTGTGTTTCAGGATGAAGGACCGACTGCACAGCTCTCTACCGGGATGTACTTCAATCCAACGGAATGCACCAAAAAGGTGAAGATCTCCACTCGTTGCTATGTAAAGCAAACGAACCAATTTTTTGACGGGTTGCAGCCTCCATTGACTGCTGTGGAGAGGGCGTGGTTCGAGAATCATCCGCAGTTCCGACATATATTCCATATGCCGATGGAGAAAAACCACATGAGCATGGGCATGTGGATGTTGCTTCTTCAAACCGCTCGGACGGAGACCAACCGAGAAGTTTGGTTTATTGTCAACGGTGTCCCGGTTCGGTATGGGCTTAGAGAGCATGCATTGATCTCTGGGCTAAACTGTCGAATGTATGAGACGGCAGATTTTCGGAAAACAGCTGGAAGTATGAGGTTCAAGAGGAACTATATGTGGCATTTGGGGAGGAGTGTCAGAAAGGAGAATGTGGAGAATATTCTGGTGAATTGGGGATCTCTTACTGAGGACGACAAACGGTTGAAGATGTTAGTACTATACTTCCTGTGCCATGTCATCCACTCGCCGACCAAGGGCGGAACAGATGTAACGCCGATCGATAACTTCCTATTGAGGGTTGTGGATGATTTGGATTACTGCTACCGGTTTCCTTGGGGCAGATGGACATTCGAAAACATGCTCCACGAGATCGAGCATACAATGAACCATTTTGGAGGCACGATCTCGGGTACCACTTGGGCAATCCCTGGTTTCGTACTTCCTCTTGAGGTTAGTTTACATTTGTTAGTTTATGATATGTAATTATTGTATTGAGTTTCTGGCATTTCCGCATATGTTTGTAGTTGTAGTTATTGGCTTTTGAGTCAATACCGACGTTGTACAGTAATTGCCGAAAGGCAATTCCAGACGCAGACCCAAGTTGTCCTCGGATGTGCAGGTCCCAGTTCCAGCAACCCAACATGAGAGGATATTCTTTCCCAACAATCAACAAACTCCTTGATAAAACTACGGCTAGTTAATGATTGATGGTACATCTATGTAGTTCTACGCTGTCGTAATACTAGTATAACTTGCTAATTATACCATATTTTTTGTAAAACTAGTACAACTATGAAGTTATACTCTGTCGTAATACTAGTATAACTTGCTAGTTATACTATATTTTTCATAAAACTAGTACAACTAGCAAGTTATACTCTGTGATTTCTATTTTATCTAATTAGAGTTAGTCGTTGATTTATTTGTTTTGCAGGAGATTTTCAGTACCCTCTCTCCACACACAGATGAAAAGCGCAGTTTGCTGGCTGAAATGACAGAAGAGGAGGATGATGAAACTCATGATTTTGAGGTTGAAAGCTGGAGACAATGTATCCGGTCTGGGAAGAGAAT
Source organism: Lepidium sativum (assembly GCA_023374145.1). Taxonomy (NCBI): domain Eukaryota; kingdom Viridiplantae; phylum Streptophyta; class Magnoliopsida; order Brassicales; family Brassicaceae; genus Lepidium; species Lepidium sativum. The sequence continues at coordinate 31,785 of JAKUCM010004676.1, read as the reverse complement.
CATGTTTGAAGCAATGTATAACCAGGATGTGGAAGCAAGATTACCTACTCCGCATTCTGCTCCGACACAAGCCATGCCTCCGCCTTTCGCTCCGAATCAAGCTGAGGTTGTTGATATGATGAAGGCATTAACAGACGAGGTGGATCGGTTGAAGAGAAGAGTGACATTGCTGGAACAGGTATAACTAGTATAACTAGAATAACTTGTATAACTCAAATAACCCGAATAACTTGTATAACTTGAATTACTGTTCAAATACAAGGTGTTGGGGTTTTTGAAGGTGGTGTTGCTGCCTGGGATGCTGTTGGTGGTGATAATGAACCCCATGATGGTGATGTACCTGATCAATCTACAACCGTTGATGCTCCACCCGTTGATGATGCACCCGCTGTTAGCCAGATATAACTAGTATAACTTGAATAAAAAGTATAACACGTATAACTAGTATAACTTGCTTAACTGTTCAACTGTAGGCTGCTGGAACTCGTGCAGGTATTAGGAATGTATATGTGCGAACAAGTAAACGCACAACGGTTTCTGACCCAAGTCCGGCAGTGACGAGGGCAAAGGCGAGGAATGTACAACTGTAGACCTAAGTTAAAAACTCATTTAGCATTTTGTGATTAATTTATTTTATGTTTATGTGTTTCAAACATGTTTAAGTCTTGAAGGTTATGTTTATATTTTCAAACATCATTAAATGTTAAATGTTATGTTTATATGTCTCAAACATCTTTAAGTGTCTAACATCACGCGAAATATTATTATGCTTAAATAGTTAGACTAAAATAACTTGAATTTTGACAATCTTACAAAGGACCGAAATATTTTTCGACCTTCTCCACAAGCTTAACAACCACTGCTTATTGCTCCCACATCTCCTTCTTCAGCATCACCACCTCCGCCTTGTACAACTCTATCTTTTGCTCCATCTCCTCGATACTACATTTCAGATTCTCACACTCTCTTTGTATAGCTTGATCCCAACTTATTTTCTTGTGGAGGCCATCGTTATGTCGGTGGAAACAACATCAGTTCTACTAGTTATACTAGTTATACTAAACTAAACAACTTCAGTAGTTAGAGTACAGAAGTAATACTAGTTATACTAGTTAGACTAAACAACATCGTTTGTACCTTATACACTCGACATTTGAAATAGATCTTGTTCCGGCCATGTTCATTTGTTCTTTCCATGATGATAGCTTCACCACATGGACATTCATGAGGAATTCCCCCTTCACTATCTAGGACGTATTCAATTCGCCTAAACATTTCACGGGTTTCTTCCTCGGAGTAGTCGGTGTCGTCCTCTTCGGTCCAAGACATCATGTAAGACCTAAAAGAAAAGAAAAACATAAACAAAATTGACGAATCTAAAATCAAAGCCCAACATTTTTTTCTACAAACCCTAACAAGAGAGGAGAACTTACTACGGGAGAAGAAGTCGAGAGATGAGACAAGATTGGAGATAGGAGAGGATAGATAATCTAATAGAGAAGAAATGAGAGAAGATTCCAAGAGATGAGAGGAGAAATCGTTGAGAGAGGAGAGAAAATGAGTGAGAAGGGAGGGTCGCGCGAGGGAGAGAGGCAAGAGTGAGGAGGAGAGAGAAAAGTCTTTTTTTTTTATATACCCACAAAATTAGGTCTGCACGTGTCTCAATGAAAATTTCAGATCTGGGCGCCAAACGAAAATATCTAGGTTTTTGACCTAGTTATACTACTAGTTGCCTGTTATACTAAATTACTACTAGTTATACTTTTGATGATTTTGCATTACATTTAGTTTTACATATCCTTATAAATTTATTTTTTAGTTATACAGTGAATTATAATAAATTACATGATGACTCTAAGTGTTTTATGTATTTAAATTCTAGAATCAATATATATTCGTAGAACTTAGAGAGTCACACTAAAACTATAAGGAATATGGTGGACTAATGTAATTAAATCTAAAAATCTTCTTCTTTTTTTTAAAGTTATGTATAGAGTCATTCATCACCGAAAGGTTATTTTTAAGTTATGTATAAGTTATTTTTAAGTTAATCATCTTAAGGTTAACTTATAAGAATTTAGTTTCATTATAGATTATCTTACTTATAAGAATTTAGTTTCATTATAGATTATCTTACTTATAATAATTGAGTTTCATGGATCAAATTCATCTTTAGATTACAAGTACTTAAGTTCAAGCACGACTTCGTCTTCTTTGGCTAAAACGGTGTCGTCGTGCTCCTCCTCTTCATCGAGTTATAATAGTTAGTTTAATAACGAGAAATACCCTAGTTTTACTAGTTTCACGAGTTGTACACATACACACACATTTTCCAGAGAGAGTCATAAGGCTATTAGGAAATACCCTAGTTTTACTAGTTTCACGAGTTTTACACATACACACACATTTTCCAGAGAGAGTCATAAGGCTATTAGGAAATACCCTAGTTTTACTAGTTTCACGAGTTTTACACATACACACACATTTTCCAGAGAGAGTCATAAGGCTATTAGGAAATACCCTACTTTTACTATTTTCATGAGTTTTACACATACACACACAAATCACTGATTGACCTCATCTTCTGCTAGGTATCTGAATATTGGCGATTGGAACCTTTATCTCGGCCTCCTTACGTTTGATGATCTCGGACGTGTCTCTCCTACCGATGGCATCCTTTTCACTTTTCTTCTTCCCGTTTTAATAATCCTGTCAGGTGGTTTGATTTCTTTGTCTTTGATGTAATCCGGAATATCCCACTGCGACATCTCGGGCATCAACAAAATAGACCTGGTATACGCAAGTGCACACAAATCGGACCAATAATATTTAGAACAAAGCTCATGTAATGAGATATTACGAGGTCGAGGTTCAATCTTATGGTAATGAATGAATGCAGCCAATGCATAGATACACAAATACTTTTCGATGTTGAACACTCTACAACTGCAACTCTTCGATTCTATGTAAACAAAATAATTATTCCCATCACTACCGACAACATTGAATTCAAAGGTTTTGAGTGTCATCACAATCAACCTCTCGACAACAGCCCATGAATCATGCATTATGTTCTCCACATATGGCACCAATTTGTTTTCGATCGTACCTTTTGTTGTTTCCATCCGATGATCACAAAACCACTTCGAAAATGTTTTGAGGATTGTATCAAGCATGGGTATTAGGGAGAACTTCCTTGCTTCATTAAACACACTATTCATAGACTCCACACTGTTGCTTGTGTCGATATTATACCTTTCTCTCGGAAAGACACACCTAGCCCACTTTTCCTTCACAATACTTTCCTCCAAATAACTAGTTGCGGACGGAAATCTTCTCATAAATAAACTATATTCACAGTTGAAATCGGCAACTGTGTACTGCCTACTACACTGCATGAATTTCCAATCAACTATAGATTTGTTGGTATTAGACGCATGAGCTCTCACATTTTGTGACATATGCCATATGCAGTACCTATAGCGCCGATGAGCCTTGCATTCCTATCACTTACAAATACCAATTCGGAAGAATCTGGTATAACAGTCTTCAAAGTCTATAAAAACCATGTCCAACTAGCATCGTTCTCTCCATCTAGTACACCATACGCAATTGGATAATGGTGCCGATTAGGATCTTGAGCAATGGTAAAAACTAATACACCACCATATTCGTTTTTGAGGAATGTTGCATCTATAATAATCACTTTCCTCATCACTCTAAACCCCTCGATGCTAACTCCCAAAGCTATGAAAAGGTACTTGAACTTCCCATTCTCATCTACTTGCACCTATGTTACTGTACCCGCATTTACCTTCTGTAACTCGTATAAATAGGAATGTATCATCTTGTAGCTTTCTTCCGGAGTGCCACGCAGCCTATCAATAGCAAGTTTTCTCTCTCTCCTCGCGGTGGAGTACGATATACTCACTCCAAGTTTTGTCTTCACAAGACCCATGATAACTTTAGGAGTTGGAGTGTTCATTTGTACAGGAAAATCCTCTTGCAAGACACTTGCAACTATTTCTGGCGTGCAGTGCCTCTTTGTGCCACTACTCTCGCTCTGACTAGCCCGAGAGCATGTATGCATCTTTGTGTACTTTATAATCTTGAAAATATCCATATTTCTAATCTTTGATGCTCGTACACCCCATTTGCAGTATTCTTTATTACATACAATCCACAACCGACTAGGTTCAGATCTTTTAATAGCAAAACAAAAGCTGTTGACAAATGATCCTCTATCCACAACTTCTTGCAATGTCTTCTCTTTAAATTCTTGATGCAAACTCAAACCTAAGTCGTCTTCCCATTCCTCTGCAAACTGACTCTCTACAACGGGTGGACGTTCTACATAGACATCACCAATATCCGATCTCTCAACACTAATATCCACACTTCCATCTTTTGGCTCAATTTCATTCTCTCTAACTGGTGGAGAATATACTGTAATAGCAGTTGCTCCTCCCTCACCATCATTACAACCAACAGAGCTTTGAGCTGCTATCGACACTTGTCTCGACATTCTTTCCTCAGGTTCTTCCGATCTAGTTATGACATCCACGAACAATGTTGCCGTACTACGATTATATTCATCAATGTAGGCTAGATAACCACGCACATCCACATCATCACATATACTCACTTCAACCTCATCCTTAACCATAGGTCGGTAGAACCTCAACTGTAATCTAACCTTACTTTCATCTAAACCAAGCCTCTGATATAGACATTCTTCAATCATCGACAAAGTGATATCCTCTACCGCGTGCTTCATCAATATACAACTAACACGGTCGTTGCATTTAAACCATATCACGACTTTATTGTTCATAATGTCCTGCTAAAACAAACAAACAAAAATTGATTCAGTTTTGTATAACTTATGTAGTTATACCACTTTTACTTGTATAACTTAGTAGTTCTACCAGTTTTACTTGTATAACTTATGTAGTTATACCAGTTTTACTTGGATAACTTATATAGTTCTACCAGTTTTCCTTGTACAACTTATGTAGTTCTACCAGTTTTACTTGTATAACTTTTGTAGTTCTACCAGTTTTACTAGTATAACTTTTGTAGTTCTACCAGTTTTACTTGTATAACTTATGTAGTTCTACCAGTTTTGCTTGTACAACTTATGTAGTTCTACAAGTTTTACACCACGTTTCACCCAATTGTGACCATATTCAATCAAGTCTTATACAAGCCAAATTCTACCAAATTAAGAAAAAAATAAAATAATAGTTTGGTACAAAAATAATTCTACCAAATTATGAAATTAAGCTTCTTCACCAGCCCAATGCAAAAATGCAACTAAAGAATGTACAACTGATTCAGTTCCGTATAACTGGTATAACCGTATAACTGATTTTAGTTATACTAGTTTAACAATCGCAGAAACCAACTCTTATCAACTCAGATTCTATTGATCATTTAGGCAGTTCTAAATCTATAATGCGCTATGTTTCAGCCTATACATTACAATTGTTACCAATGTCAAGTCTTATTAGAGCTAGATTCTACCAAATAATCAACTATGAAATTAAGCTTCTTCATCGGCACAATGCAGAAATGCAACTAAAGAATGTACAACTCATTCAGTTCTGTATAACTGATTCTAGTTATACTAGTTTAACTATCGCAGAAACCAACTGTTATCAACTCAGATCCATTCGCTTGGGCAGTTCTAAATCTATAATTGCACTATGTTTCAGTCTAGCCCCAGTCTATGTTACCAATCTTAAGTCTTATTCGACCCAGATTCTACCAAATAACGAAAGCAAAATTATCAATTTCAAGTTTAAAATTCAATTTGCAATTGACCTTCTTATGCCCAAAGTAGAGAGGCAAATCAAGAATGAAGTTATGGAGATTAACAAACGACGGCAATAGCAGGAGAGGCGGCGGAGGCGGCAGCGGTGCAACTCGAGACCCCCGGCGGAATAGAAACCCGATCGAGGAGGAGAGAGAAGCTAAGGGAGGAGAGAGATGAAAGAGAAGAAGACTTGATTTTTTTCTTTTTATAATTAATTAGGGTAATTTCCATTAAGGGTATTTTGGGAATATCAAGTTTCATTAATAGTTTGTATATAAGATATTTGGTTTGTATATAAGAGATTAAAATTTTGAAAGATTGGAGTTATAAGATCATTGTCTGTTTGTATATAAAAGATTTGATTTGTATATAAGAGATTAAAATTTTTTATGAGTGGGCTTATGAGATCTTTGCCCGATGAAATGCCGCCCTCGTACAGTTGTTAAAGTCTGATACTTTTTAAGTAAAAATAATAATCAGATTATTATTAATTAATAAGGTTTTGGGTACGACATTGACGAACTGTCTTACCGGAGCCGGAGGACTTATCAGGCGCCAGTTTCCCTCTTTATTCTCAGGTTCTTATATTTTTATTATTTTACTATTTAACCCCTTTATTTTTACGAAATTAAACTTTAACCCCTTTACTTTCAAGAAATTAACTGTAACCCTTTTATTTTTCGAAATTAGTTTAGGCCCCTTTGTTTTCGAAATTAAAACTTAACCGTCCTTGCGTCTGATCACCGACTTTTGTTTTATTTAAGTCGGTCCGAATGTCCAACGCTTCCCTTTGTATTATAAGGATTTAATAAAAGTTTAATGAATAATATATGGATTTGATTGGTGACGTTTTTTTTTTGTCAATCACAAATGACCGGTCTATTAGCCAAGTTCTTGCAAATGTAAACGGAGGGACTCGATTCCAGGATGTGCAAGTGTGCATGCCTCTTGTGGACTTACCACCTGCCACTAGACTAAATACCACTTGCGATTGCTGACGTTAAAACAATTATTTACAAACAATATATTTATTTTATTATTAATTCGTATTTCAGTTTAAACGATTTTTTTATAAATGTTGTTTATGTTTATTTATGATTGTTTGAAAATATTAATTCTAAATACAACTATTTACGATAATTTGTAAATACAAACAATTAGTTATTTTTATATTTTATGCATAATTATGATTTAAATATAAGTATATGATTCACATTATGTGATTTCAAAAAATCATTTATTTATAATTGTAATCTGCATATTTATTTATATATTAAATATGTTAATAGTTGAGAAAAAAAATATGTTAATAACATGTTATTGTTTTTTTTTTTAAATAATTATTTTTATTTTTTTTGTCAACGATAATAATTATAGAGACCCGCCAAACAAAATATCTAGAACTAACCTCTCGCAGACATACGACTATACATTGTAAGAGCATCTGTTTTATGATTTAAGCGCATAGGGATTGTTGATAAAGAATAGCTATCGAAAGAATCTTTGAGCCTTAGGAACTCCTCCTGGTAAGGTGCAAATGTTGGCCACTCCTCTGGTCTCCGGAAGATAAGCAATACCGTCTCACAATCTGTACAGACCTCCACTTCAGAAATATGAAGCTCCAGCAGCACGCTCATTACTCCAATGACTGCTTCCATCTCTGCATGCAGAGGAGACAATGAGAGATTTCTACTGAAACCACCTGAACAAACTCCATCCAGTGAATCTGAAAAACAGAATCCAACCAAACCTCGTAAACGAATCGTTGGCTTTCCATGAAGCATCCATAAAACATTTGCAGTCTGTGAAACTTAGATTAGTTCTGGTAGGGAATATCCATGTTGGCTTGAAAGTCTCTAACCTTGACCGCTCGTAATCATGCGGTACAATTGTATCTATGCGGGCATTAGACCAGTCCTTATAATCTGACACTGCCCATACCAGAATAACTCATGGTTCCCTATCCTCACTCGAAAAGCAAAAACCATTCATGGCTTTCCAAATCTGCCAGGTAATCCAAGGGAACATTATTCTCTCTTAAACCCTAAACCCTAAACCCTAAACCCTGACCTCTCCAAAACAAATAATCTAAATTATACAATAGTGACACTCCCGGGAACACCCATGGAGCTGACAGTATGTTGGACAAAGCCCATACTTGGACCGTGGGGGGACATTCGAATAACACATGATTAATAGTCTCATTATCTGCCCCACATCACGGACATCTAGTATCCCTCCCCATTCCACGTGTTGCCAGATTCTGATACACTGCAGAACATCCAGATAGACACTGCCAAATAAAATGCTTAATTTTATTTGGACATTTAATCTTCCAACAATGTCTATAAAAACTATCAAAAGATGGCCCAAAGCGAGGTTGCTCGACTGCCATGCCTTCTTCAGCTAATTTATACCCTAATTTAACCGAATATCGGCCCGTCTTTGTATAATGCCAACCCCAATAATCTGGTCTCTGACTCAATGGAATTTTAATAGCCAAGATCAATTTAACATCTTTTGGGTCAAAAAACTAACGCACAAGAATCTCTTTCCAAGTACCTAATTGTCGATTAATAAATTGGTCGACTGTTAAATCTGGGAATAAATACATATCCCACCAAAGCGACGGTCGCGGAATGGTGTATGGAATCCATGGATCCTTCCATACTCTAATATGCTTACCATCACCAATTTTCCTAATAATACCTTTGGCAATTAATGGTCTGGTAGAGAAAATACGACGCCACACATAAGAGGAAGATGCCTGTAATTTAATGTCCATTAAAGGTTTATCCATATATATTCCTTGCATCACCTTGGTCAAAAGCGAATCCAGAAATTCAATTAATCTCCAAAACTGTTTTGCGAGAATAGCATAATTAAATTCCTCTAAACTCCTAAAACCCAACCCGCCATCCGACTTAGGAGCGCATAACTCCTTCCATTTTTTTCTAATGAGTTACCCCTGATGTGGTAGAATTTGCCCACCAGAAATTTGTTATTGATGCTTGTACTTTGTGGAGAATTCCTTTTGGGAGCCAATAGCATGTCATTACATACCTCGGGAGTGTCGTTAGGATAGACTTAATTAGGATTATCTTACCCGCTTTAGATAAAAATCGAGCTGACCAATTATCCACTCTTGCCTTTAATTTTTCCGCAACGAAAGCAAAAACTTTCGTTTCAGATCCTCCAATATTCTTTGGGATTCCCAGGTACATTCACATACCCCCTTCCCCCACCTTCTGAATACTCACAATCTGTTGGATTATCTCTTTAACTCCTACCTCCACCTTCTTACCAAACTGAATTGATGATTCATCAAAAAACAATTTATGTCCAGATAATGTCTCATATTCTGTCAGAATCCTAAGAATATTTGATGCCTCATCTTTGGTTGTTTTACAAAAAAAATTGTGTCATCCACAAAAAGTAAATGCGATACTGCAAGGCTATTACAAGCTATTTTAATGCCAGAAAATAACCCTTGTTGTACTGCCTTATTAACTTTTGCAATTAATACCTCTGTACACAATATAGATAAATACGGTGACAGTGGATCGCCCTTTCGTAAACATCTGCGGAGAATAATCCGTCCTCCTGGGGAACCGTTTATGATAACTGAATATTCCACATTAGTTATACAACACATAATACATTTTATCCATTGATCACAAAGACCTAACTTTCCCAATACCGCATAGATAAAGTTTCATTTCACTCTGTCATATGCTTTACTCATATCTGTCTTTATTACCATATAATTCCCATTAACACTCGAATTGGTTCGTAACACATGAATCATTTCCTGAGCTATCAAAATATTATCTGAAATCAAACGACCCGCCACAAAAGCAGACTATGTTTCAGATACAAGTTTAGGGAGAATCCTCTTTAATCACAGACACAAAAATTTTGAAATTATCTTGTACCCTATATTACATTAACTAATCGGTCTAACTTCCGCCATCTTGGTAGGTTTGGATAGTTTTGGAATAAGACAAATATTAGTCTTAATTATCAAACACTCCTCTTACTAGAAAATTATTAACCAGAACGATCAAATTTTCCTTAATCATGTCCCAATAATATTGGTAAAAAAAGCAGTCATACCAACTGGTCCTGAGGATTTATCTTGATCCATGGAAAATAATGTTATTTTTACTTCCAATTCAGTAGTAGGTCTTATCAACAACTGATTATCAAACTTTGTTACTTGACCCTCAAGTTCTTCTAGCCAAGCAATAGGGCACCCATCACTTGTGAACAAATCATGAAAATATTGTGTCGCCTCATGAATTATTCCTTTTTCTTGTACAATTTAATTACCACTTGGGTCGAATAACCTCGTGATCCTATTACACGCTCTTCTTTGCTTTACTAGAGCATGAAAAAAATTGGTGTTTTCATCACCAGCTTGTAACCATCTGTTACGATTTTTTTGTTTCCAATAAACCTCCTCTTCCACATATGTCGCCTTAAGGTCTTTAGTGATCCTCTCTATGATATTGGAATTCACTAAAGACCCCGAATTATATTCCTCCACTTCCGTTTTTAATGAAACTATTTTCTGCCTCCCTGGTTTTATACACTCACTTCTCCAATGAGATATCTCCCTACGACAAAACCGTATTTTATCAGAGAGTGATCCAGTCCGATAATTACGTCCACCATTCCACTTCCAACTTTGTTTCATAGTACTTCTAAAACCTGGTTGACCCAACCATCTTCTATCAAAACAAAACTTCTTAGTTTTAGAATGAAAACCCTTATCCTCAAAAATCCCGAGGATAGGCCGGTGATCCGATCCTACCATATCCAGGTACTGAATTTCCGCTTTTGGAAATAAATCATGCCAGTCATCATTACCATACACTTTATCTAGAACACACTGTACGACTCATGTATGCCGTACTCCTCTTCAAGACCATATATTGCCAATTCTCGGAAAATCGAAAAGGCCACAGGCCCTTAACATCTGATTAAAATCCAAAAAAAATGTTATACTTCTCAAAACCCCTCCTTGTTTTTCATGATTTCCCTCAATCTCATTAAAATCCTCACTAATTATCCATGGGCATGTGCGAGTTATACCAATCTAGTCAGACGTTCCCACACCTGAGAGCGTCTTATTTGAATAGGCTCACCATAGAAGAAAGTAATATACACTTGATTACCTAAGGTATCTAAAGAAATGTCAATCATATTCCGATCCTTATAATTTATTATTACATTATAATTATCGGGGTAAAATAACACTAATCCTCCACTTGATCCAACCGGTTCAAGTGTTGTTAGGAATCTAAAACCCAGGTGCATTTGTATTTTTTCCAAAAATTCAAATTTATTTTTTGTTTCTCACAAAAATAAAAAGTCAGGCTTACATGATTTCCAAATATCCCTAAGATAATTTATTGAAATTTTATTGTCAACACCCTGACAATTCCAACATAATAATTTAAAAATCATTGATTAAAATTTCAAAGTCCCTTTGTCAAACTCTTGACCTTACTCTCCTTAGCCTTAACATTCCTAAGAGTTTTCTTCGGTGACATACCCACCAATGCCAATTTCTTAGAACTGATTCCCCGGAGTGGAGTTACTACCCGAGAAACCAATATCGAAGATCCTAGTGGCAGCTTGACAAGACGAGCCTAACTTAGCCGTTAACGTCTCGTGTATATGAGATGTCTCGGCCTCTATGTGTTCTTGTCGGCTGTGCAACACAGCCTCCAAAGCTATATCCTCAAGAGTTGAGTATTCCAACATGTTCATACCAACCTCCAACAAACTACCTACCTCATCATAATCAAGATCATCAATCTGTTCGAGGTCGTCACCGTCCAAACCCTCGGCCTCTTACATGGCCTCTAAATCTGGTATTGTGACCTCTCCCTTCCCGTTCCTCAGTTATTTCCCCACTTAAACCTTCTGCCGAAATTTTTTTATTCACTTCAGATGCCTCTGTCCCGACCTTTTCTTTCCCTTGGAAAAGTGGTCTCCAGACCTTCTTATTCACTTACGCCACATCCTCAGAATCCTGCAGAAGCACATCAATTACTCTTCTCACTATATTACCGCTATTAAATGGGACCTGGGAAAGGTGAGAATGAACCTTCTCTGATTTCCGAGACATTGGCCTGGGTTTTCGGGTTCCCTCTGCCCCTCTTCATCCTCTCCGCTCTAAACTTACCGCCTCTAGACTTTAAAGAAGGTCCCGCAAATTTGCTCTCAACCATTAAAACCCCTTAAAAACTTTTGTTTTTATCTGAATTACCCACTACTCTCTTACCCTCATTTCTCAATTCATTACCCTCTTTCTTAGCTTTAAAACAAACAGAGACATCGTGTGTCATTTTATAACAAAGATAGCAAAACCCTTCTAGACGCTTATATTCAAACAACACTTTTCATTACCGACCCTCCTCAAATTCAAGGATCGAAGAAAATACCAAAGGTTTTGAACACGAAAGCTCTAACAGAACTTGTCCCTTGGACAAATCTATGCTAATTACCGGTCCTAGAGTACTAGCAACAACCCTATAAACCTCTCAACCCTATATTCGAACGGAATCCCTGTTATTCGAATCCAAAGCCTAATGTAACTAGGGAAATCCGCGTCAGCCATTGCTTTCCACGGAGCAAAAGAAATCATCCAACCATCAAAGTTTACAAAACCTTTATTTAGAACTCTTACCAGATCGTCTTCGTCCTGAAATTCGAATTGGAACCGTCCATTGCCTAAATTCAGACTGCGGACACGCCCCACAAGATTCCAGAATTGTGGCATTCGGAATAAGAATGTATCGACATTCTGTATCACCGGATTCAAGCAGTGACCCATCAGGTCCTTTTTGAAGTCCTTGCCATCAAGTCTGAATTGTCAATCTTTGGTATCTTGATCTTCACCACCCAAGGTGGAGACTTCGAAGACAAACCTTTGTTGATCATTCTCAATTGAGAGATCACCCACTCTATTTCATGGGAAGCGTTATGTGTGTGTGAATAACATAACAAATTAATGAATACAACATGTCGACCAATACTTGCTAATAAATAGAGAATTCGTAAAATTGAACTACTAAATTTTTTCCTACATTCTTGGCCCAAATAATTCCTACAACTCAGGAACCATAACCAAAACCTGAAACCTGCTTCCATAAAAATTTCTAAATTCAAAATCCGAATACTCCCACTCTTTAGGATCAATTTGAATTTCCCTAATTTCCAGCCGTGAAACCAGCTCAACCTACATACGTTGAATGAACCTAATCTTGACTGCAGTAAACGTGTAAGATAAGTCCAACATATTTTCCTCCCTTGCGGCACTAAAGCTCTTAAATTATGAACTATGTTATTTTCCAATAAAAGGTAGAGAACTCTTACCTCTGCCCAAATACCATTAGACAACCTTCGCTCCCCCCTTGGCCATAATTGTCTACAAGACATCGAAAATATATCTAACGAACAAATACTTGTTGTAACCATCCACCTACTAAACATAAAACACGACCACACATCCTCATTAGATCCATCAACCAAATAAGGACTTAAAAAAACGGACATGACTATTAAACTTGATAGCCATTACTGTCTTTGAATGTATAATCCATAAATTTGAGGTCATAATAGCAAAACATACATCTCTTAATCTCAAACCTCCATCACACCGGAAAACATCCCTAACAAGCGGACTACCAATTAATTTATCATTCCAGATTAAAATCAAGAAAAGGACCACATCCTTACATGAATGATCCCAGACAGCTTCATGCCACCTTACTCCCCACCAAACAATACACGAACGACTAATCAAAATGTGAACCAGACTTTGGTCCCCACCTTTAAGCCTAACCTTAACCCAAATAGGTTCCAATTTCACATTCCCAGAATGTAAAATCTGAAAACCGACCAAGATTATTCCAGGTTTTTCTTCCCTGAAGTTAATATTATCAGAGAAGGAAAACCCAGTCCTCTGGACCATATATTGATTTACGCAACACCACAATGTCTTTAAATCAAATCAAATTTCTATATTGTCAAGATAGAAATCGATAGGGTTCGTAATCCCCTTCAAAGACTAACCATTGTGCTATCAATCCGAACAACAAAACTTACGAGGAAAAACTCACCTGATTGAGTCGTCAATCTCACCTCTCCAAAACCTAGATCTCCCAATCATGTGGTTCCAAAACCCGCCGGAAGCTTCCAGCCCTAACTTCGATCTCCTCAAGATCCCGGAATCTCCCAAACCTAGAACCGATTACAACTGCGAAACCCTCGCCGTCTGGATCCAAATGCACTGTCGAAAGCGTCTTAGAAATTGGACCCCTAGCTGTAGATCCTATTGAATTGCCGAATCCTCGCACACTGCACTCACCTTCTACCGCCGGAAAAACGCCTTCTTAATCGCCTCGCACGCCTCACTCACCTTCCCGGAAATCGCCTCGGATCCTTTGGATGCCAACAATTCAAAAAAAAAAAAAACAGAGAGCATCCAAAAAATTGGAAAAATCAAGAAAAGAAAGCCTTTTTCAAAAATAATTATTTTTAAACTAAATTTTACATACTAACTTTTATCTTATTACTATATTTAACCGATAATATTCAAACAATTTTTTGTTACTTTTTTTTGGCCAATTTATTATCTTAAAATAGTTGTTTCAAATGATATTATCAATCAGATTTTATATATATAAATTGACGGTTTTTTAAAATTATTTTGAAGATGCTAAAAATATTTTTCTCTAAATAATGAAATCTTAACAATGAAAAAACAAACTTATTGTTTAGGATAAAGTGACATAATTTTTAGCTAATTAACAAAAAAAAAGACATAATTTATATCCTACATACTGAATATACTAGTCTCACGAATAGATAACTTTTATAAAAAAATTCTTTTTTGTCGTTTTTCGTCCGTGGATCTGTTAAGTAGTAACTGTAAGTTTGACTTTGAGAAATTTAATGTTTCTTACACTCTCACTCTCTCCAAGATCTCCAACTCGTGAGGAATCCAGAGTTTCAGATCTAGCTCTCTTAGATCTGACATCATGGATTGCTCTTTTCATCTAATCTCTCTCTTACTCATACTCTCTTCATGTTGTGCTTCTTCTTCTTATGTGGAAGAACAATTAAGAGACAGAATCAGTAAGTTACCTGGACAACCTAGTAATGTCGATTTTAGACAGTACTCAGGCTATGTAACTGTGAATGAAAAACGTGGAAGGGCTTTATTCTACTGGTTGGTCGAGTCTCCATCGACCCGTGACCCAAAGTCTAGACCTTTGGTTCTGTGGGTCAATGGTGGTCCCGGTTGTTCTTCTGTTGCTTATGGTGCTGCTGAAGAAATTGGTCCTTTTCGAGTTGGGTCTGATGGGAAAACTCTTCATCCCAAACTTTATGCTTGGAATATATGTAAGATCTTTGATAAATCTCACTATTGATTGCTCTTCTCTATACTACTCTGATTCAGATATGTCTTCTCTCTCTCTCAGTAGCAAACCTGTTATTCTTGGAGTCTCCAGCTGGAGTTGGTTTCTCATATTCAAACACAACTTCAGATCTTTACACAACCGGTGATCAGAGAACTGGTTCTATACTTTGAAACTCTCTCTGACTTTTATTACCTTAATCAGGCTCTCTTGAGCTTTAATGGGTTTCTTGTCTTAATCAATCTGTAGCCGAAGATTCATATAGATTTCTTGTCAGCTGGTTTGAGAGGTTCCCACAATACAAGCAAAGGGACTTTTACATTGTTGGAGAGAGCTACGCAGGTTTCACAAATTTCTCCTTCAAGCTCTCTAATCAATAAGAGATAATAGTTGATGCTTAGTATTAAGTCTCTCTTTTGGACAGGTCATTTTGTTCCTCAATTGTCTAAACTCGTTCATGAGAAAAACAAAGGTTTCAAAAACCCAGCAATAAATCTCAAAGGTTTTATGGTAAAGATTGACGATTTTGAACCTTTTACAAGATTGTTAACTTTGGATTGTTAAAAGTCTGCTTATCCAGGTGGGAAATGCAGTTACAGATGACTATCATGATTATATAGGAACATTTGAGTATTGGTGGAATCATGGTCTCATATCCGATTCCACGTATCACCAACTAAAGATTGCTTGCTACAAGGTATCATCTCAGCATCCTTCACTGCAGTGTATGGAGGCTCTGAGAAATGCAGAAGTAGAGCAAGGAAATATTGATCCATATAGCATTTTTACCAAACCCTGCAACAATACTGTAGCACTTAAGAGCTTTTTAAAGGGTCGCTACGTAAGCTTCACACATCAAAAAGCAGTTTCAGAATGATTTTGTTGTTTGTTTTTATGGTCTAATATGCTTGAACTTTGATTGATAATCCAGCCATGGTTGTCAAGAGCTTATGATCCTTGTACAGAGAGATATTCAAATGTGTACTTTAATCGCGTGGACGTTCAAAAGGCTCTCCACGCAAATGTCACTCGTTTATCTTACCCTTGGAAATCATGCAGGTCAGTAGAAAACAGAGGTTTATATTTGGTTGTATCTAAAGGCTTAAACAGAGGTTTTTTGTTTTTTGTTTTTCTTGCAGTGACATTGTAGGAAGCTATTGGTCAGATTCTCCTCTGTCCATGCTTCCTATATACAGAGAATTGATTGCTGCAGGTCTCAAAATATGGGTCTTCAGGTACCAATATTTTATTAAACTTTAAGTTGTTCCCTTGTAGGAAATGGATTATTACAGATGAGACCAGTGTATTTGTATAAAAAGTTTTGATTACAAATGAAGATTACTTGATCAATATCATTACATGATATGCAGTGGGGATACCGATGCAGTTGTTCCTATAACTGCAACCCGATACTCTATAGATGCATTGAAGCTAGCAACCATCACGAACTGGTACCCATGGTACCTTAATGGCAAGGTGAAAAAAGTGGAGCTTTCTCATGTTCATATCTATGCATAATATTCAGACATTGATTTGAGGGGATTTATATTCTAATTTGTAGGTTGGTGGATGGAGTCAAGTGTACAAAGGACTTACATTAGTGACAGTAGCAGGAGCTGGTCATGAAGTGCCTCTACATCGTCCCCATCAAGCCTTTATTCTTTTCCGATCATTTTTAGAGAACAAACCAATGCCACCTGAGAACAAACCTTGAATGGACCTCTTCCCCCAAATTCCTATTCTTTCATCTTCTTCATAATCAATAAAACCAATGAATCTTCATTCATTGTCTTCCTCAATCCTCAGTGCATCCAGAAATCGGCAAGCGACTGATCAGGTGTTTAGTATAGTCAAAAGCCACTCTTTTTTTATTTTTATATATGTAAAATCATAGTTCCAAATATAAATTTCTTACTCATACACTATTGTATAATCATTTTACATCAAAGCCTTTCACACTACATATTATGATATCATGTAATAGACTGGTAGTTTATAGACTTCGATATACTAAACAAAAGATCCAACCATGAGCTTGTAAACCAATGTTGACTCTTGTCAAGATGTTTCCATCACTTAAAGGCTATCTCTGTCTCTTCGAATTCCCAAGACGTGGAACAACCACAGGACCACCGCGCACTCTTTCAAGGGAAAAACTTATCCTCAATGGCCGACCCAATAACCCCTGTAACAGAGAAATCACTAAGTACCCAAAGGTTGTGACCACAATACATATCTCTTTTTTGGCCTTTACCTTTCCATCCATTGCGTCTTTTGCATATACAGCATCGTGTTTCTCTGCAAAATCAACAAACCCGAACCCTCTTGATCTCCCACTTCCTTTGTCGTACGCAATCCTAACTGAGAACACATTAAAGAAGAATCTAAATGGAATTGCAACTCAAGCTCTTCATTGTCAGACAATGGAACTTGGGTGAGAGAGCAAGAACTTCAAGCCTCTATAAACCCATTAATAAACTAACACATCCTACAAGCGACCAGAAAAAATCCATATATACTCAAAAATCACATAAGACTCATTCAGACATTTCATCGAACACCTGTATGAGTAAAACTGATGGCGATCAGCAAAACTTTACCTTCTGCAACCTCACCAAAGGAAGAGAAAGTATCTTTGAGCGCTTGCTCATCAACCGACCAGGACAATCCTGCGTCCAGAAAGGTATCAAAATCTTCATTTTCATCTAAATAAATAATTAAATGTGAGCACTTTGTTATAATCCTAACTCATTCGAACCTCCGATGAATAACTTGGAACTTGGCGACGCAGAAGAGGAAGAAGAAGATGAACAAGAATGATAAAGAATATGGAAGCTAGATGAGATTGAGTGTTGAGATATCGCTGAAACTTGTCTCACCAGTGGCTCAGTACAATTCCTCATCATTTTACACTTACAGTGACGAAAGAAAAAAACAAGATTAGTAATCAAAAATTGTAATTTTTATGAATTATAACTAGAAATAAAAAATAGAATAAAATAAAATTGAAATTTCCTTGTGGATTGTGGCTGAGGAAGGACCAACCGAAAAGGATAAATCATTCCTTCAACATCTTCTTCTTCCATTCTTCGAGCTTCGTTTTTTCCATGGCGACGCTAGGCTTTAATACCACTCGAATACAGAAACCATCACTTCCCAGAATCTCCAAGTCCTCTTCTTTTACTAATCCCATCAAAATTTATCATCACTTCCCTTCCAAAACCCTGCCAAAAAGCTGTCGTTTTGTCTCTAGATCATTACCGGAGAGTTCACTGTCGATTACCAAAGAACAAGAGGAAGCAAGTGAAGTAGAGGAAGATGATCCAACGTCAGAGCTGAGGTATTTGGACCCAGAATCCAATGCGGAGAGCATAAAAGAGTGGGAATTGGATTTCTGCTCAAGGCCAATTCTCGATTCTAGAGGAAAGAAGATTTGGGAGCTTGTGGTTTGTGATGCTTCGCTCTCGCTTCAAGTCACTAAATACTTCCCCAATAATGTCATTAACAGTATTACCCTCAAAGACGCCATTGAAACCATCACTCAAGACTTGGGTGTTCCTCTTCCGGAGAAGATTCGATTCTTCAGGTGCAAAAGTAGTTTCTTTCTTTCTTTTATGGTTAATGGAGGTATGATCTTATTTCTGAAGTTGATTTTGCAGGTCACAGATGCAGACCATTATCACAAAGGCTTGCAAAGAGCTTGCAATCAAGGCGGTGCCAAGTAAACGGGTGAGTAACAGTTTTTGTGTTTTCATGTTTTCTTGTATATTACAGAACATGTTCATAACAAAACTAAATCTCTGCATTGCAGTGTCTGTCTTTGTTTCTGTGGTTACAAGAACGTTATGAGACTGTGTACACGCGTCACCCTGGTTTCCAAAAAGGATCATTGCCTCTTCTCTCTCTGGACAATCCTTTTCCAATGAATCTTCCAGAGAATTTATTTGGGGAGAGATGGGCATTTGTTCAGTTACCTTACTCAGCTGTTAGAGAAGAGATCTCAGACTTTGAGCAAAAGTTTGTGTTTGGCGCAAGCTTAGACTTGGATTTACTTGGTATTGAAGTAGATGAGAATACACTGATTCCAGGTCTCTCTGTTGCTACTTCACGAGCCAAACCTCTTGCAGGTAAGTGTGGTTTCTTGCTAAACCATCATAATTTTGTTGTTGTGCAGTTTTTGATCCTAAGTTATTATATACACGGTCATTGTAGCTTGGATGAATGGGCTTGAAGTATGTTCGATCGAAGCAGACAGTACCAAAGGATGTTTGATTCTATCTGTTGGGATCTCGACGAGGTATGTTTATGCAACCTACAAGAAGACACCTGTTACTACTGATGAAGCTGAAGCTTGGGAATCTGCAAAGAAGGCAAGTGGAGGTTTGCATTTCCTTGCAATTCAAGATGACTTAGATTCTGATGATTGTGTTGGCTTTTGGCTTCTTATTGATTTGCCACCACCCCCTGTTTAATTTCCCTTTTGATAAAAGTTATTTTGCCATTTAGTAACAGAGATTTCTTGCATACTTGAATCTGAACAAATTGTTACATGAGTCTGCAAAAACTAGAGTTACAGGGAACGACCAATGGAGCCTTAACAAAATCATAGCTACCTTCAACATCACAAGTAATATCTACACGGATCTGCGTTTTTCTTCAGTCATACTGATAATTACCGCCAATTAGAACCTAAAACGCATGAAATGTCCCAGCACTCAAATCTTCTTCATGGCTCTTACACAAAAAGTTAGTGACTAAAACGCTGCTCGATTGGGCAATCAGCTCCTCGACCTCTTTTGCTTTTGCGGTATGAAGCGTACGCTGTGCTTTCCAAGTTCAAATGTCTTGATACCTCCATCATCTAGAGAAACCGACAATGTGGATGCGTCTCCAATAATGTCTGTCACTGTTCCTTTATGCCTTTAAAAAGATACGTATTCTTCGTTTCAGACGTATTGATTGGATACAATAAAAATAAACACAAGAGCTTAATAAGTTAAGAAGGCCAAACTTACCATGAGTTTTGAGATCCATGCACTTCCACTCTCTTTCCTATTGAGTCTTTACCCAACTTCTTCAAAATCCAATTAGCATCCATCAACTCGTCGGACATTGAACAATCCTGATGAGAATGTGTAGTAGCTCCACCGTATTCCTTTGAAGAAGCCTTGTCCATTAAGCTTGACAGTCTCCTTCTCTTTGATCGTTGGCCCTTTGCAGAACTCAACTTTTCATCCTCGGACTGTGTTGTGACCGAAGATGTCTGATCTCCTGAATTAGGTTTCCTGAGTTTAAATTTCAGCAGAGGTCTTGCTTCTTTTTGTAAAGATGGTGAGATGGAAGTTTTGTCATTGGAATGATTTCCTTCACTTGTTGATGCAGGGAACTGTGTGATTGACCCAGATTCAGCTTTAGTGCCTTCTGATAGAGTTGTCCGAAACCTTCCCGAAATCCTCAGAGTTCTTACTTCGCCAATCTGATCAACTTTATCCCCTGCAGAAATACATCATTAGCAGAAAGTTATAGAAACAATAGACTTATAAATGTTCAATAGTTGTCTAATTAATGCATATGCAAAAAACTCTATGTATTTATGCAGTTACATATTAAAAAAAACGATTGTGCCTACCACCAGAAGAGGACTGATCTTTGTCCATCGGTAAATGAGATACAACAGTAGACTTCAAACCACTGACATTTATTTTCCGAGCACCCAGATTAATAACCAACTTCTTTGCCTTTACAGATTTCTCCTCGCCTGCATTCTTTTGGGTATCCTCGCTATCAGAATCATGGGGCTTGCTACACTTTATCCTGACTATCCTTGACGGCTTATCTTCATCAATCAGCATAACATCATCAACCCTCTTGTGTTTTACAATCTTAGGTTCATGTGTTGAGCAAATTCCAGCTACAGAAGAATGAACAACAGACTGTTCGTGTATCTGAAACCCCACATTATCAATTCTAGCACCACCTAGTTGACGTTCATACTCCTGTTGGCCCTCTAACTTAGTGTGATTGCCTTTCTTACTCGCATGCTTTTTACTTAGAGAATTCTTCCCATACTCCTTAATTTTCTTTGGGGATTTTTCAACCAAACCTTTAATAGAGAACTTCAGTGAGCGCCCAGATACGGGTCCATTCTCTTCATCATCTGAAAATGGAGATATCGAAAATATTTCCTCCTCTGTAGGCAAACCAGCAGCAGCCCTTAAACTAGCAATCAACTCTTTGTCCACCGCATCTTTTTTCTTCCAAAGTTCTTGAACTGCATCCTGAAGATCCTTCACCTGAGAAGCCAAGATAGATTATAAAATCCAAGAGAACTTATCTGATAAACACTAGCAAATAACACTGTTGAACATTAATCCTCTACCCATTCCAAATGAAAACCACTACATGCATAAGAAAAAGAAACGAGAATCTGAGTGACTAAGGTACGCGGGTACGAACAACAGGACAGACATACCTGATAACACTCCCCACGGCATGCGGCACATTTATACTGTAGGTTTCCATCAACTTGAAACTGCAGATATTTCTCATCACTGCATAACAGTTTCCAGAGACAAACAATACCACATTTAATATAACTTGATACATTTTGCAATGCATAGTTAAAATTTGACATATTCTGATCGGTAGTATCTATCACATAAAAAAGATAACTATGTTTGCACCAGTATAGTGAGGGATAACCTTATTCCATCGCAATGGCAATGCACCCAGCGTTGACAAAGATCGCAGCATACCATTGGTGTTGATTCTGAATCCCTATACACCTATACAAGATAAAAACCTGGTTAACACAACATCAAAGAAGTGTTATCTTTTAGCTATGGGCATAAGGCCATGACAGTGCTAAGACTTGTTTTGCTTTAAAAATACCTTCAAGCATACAGGACAATAATTTCCCTTCACAAACAATCTGCCACAAGCATCACAGCAAGTATAGGATAAAAACCACCTGATACAATAGGGGGAAAAAGAGAGGAAAGCTGCTCAATAGAAATTTAGGGGGTCAATCTATCTGCAATACCTTAACTCGCCAAACAAATCTATTTTTCTACTCACTTGTAAGACTAACCTACCCCGAAAAAGACTAAGAATGCATACCTGACACTTAGTCCATTTCCAGGGACAGTAGAATCACAGCTGTGGCATCTTGTATGCTTTGGGCAGAGATATGGCCCAGAACTTACATTCTGAGCAATCAAGATAAAATAATAAGCCAATTATCTTTATTTTCAAAGATAACCGCATTAAGAGACTATCTGTCAGCTACCTTGTGTGGAGGATGTTGACAATAGCAATGGTAAGCAGAATCACACCTTTTGCAGAACATGAACTTATTAGGATCTCCTGTTCTATGGCACACCTAATGAGGATAAAGACTCAATGAGGCCAGGTTCAAAGATCTATGGACACTCTATATAGCAGTTAGGCTACCAGCTTTAAACCCGTTAGTAAGTTTTTGGAGCAAATGGAAACTGTTCTACAATTAAAAGTGGAAAATATGTTTTATAAATCACTTTGCAAGCGATTAAAAGTTGAAAAAAACTCAACTGACCTCACAAACCCGGCATGAGGGACAACTCCATGAACTCCAATGGAATAAATCTGCAACTTGAAGCAATTAGACGAAAAATCCTTTGTAATCCCCAAAGAAAATGATAGCAATGAAAAAATTGTAAGGACCTCTATGTTGGGCCCAAGACTTTAAACAATTCTTGTGATACTTCTTCCCACAGTCTTTACAAGTGAGCATCCTCCTTGCTCTCTCACTTCCTTGACCTTCTCCAAGGAAGCACATTCTACACATTATATTCATGCCGGAGTGATCTAGTTCTTCACCAGCATGATCTTTTGAGGAATGCTGTACAGCACACAAACAAAAAAATATAAAACTCAATCAAAGGTAAGTCAATAGAATAGAAGTAGAAGATGATATTCCTGAGGCAACAAAACTGTCTACGAAAATTTCAATATCATTCACCAATATCGTATACGGAAATTCAATATCATGATCCTAAGAACAAAACCAATCAAAGCAATTAAGAACCAAAAGAAAAAAAACTCACCTCATTGACCCCAGATTCAAACCTCCGAGCATAATCCTCAGCAGCCTCCACGGTAACAGCAGCTTGTCTCTGAAGAGCAACACGCTTCTTCTGCGCAGAAGCTTCCTCCGCCAATTCATCAACTCGAGAACCAACACCACCATCTCCAACCCCCAAATTGGAAGCAGCAATAACCATCTGAGGAGCAGGAGCAAGCTTAGGAACCCTAACCTGAACCGTACCTTCATTTTGAAGCTGCGAAGAAACCAATTGATCCTTAAGGAAATCCTCAAGTCGATTAACCTCTTTCAGCAAATACTCGTTAGCATTGGGACCACGGAGATCTTGAGAAAACCCTAAAGAACAGAAGCAAATCCGACGACTACAACAAAGAAAAGGTAGAGAGTAAAGAGACGAGAGAGATAGTGAAGCAAAGCGTTGAAGAAGAAATTAAGAGTGATACCATGTAATTGGGCAAGCTACGTGAAAGGCCATATATCTCCTCTTCCTTCGAAACGGATAAAAAATAATCGAGATTGATTTTAGAGATCGCTTCTCTCTTTTTTTTTTTTTTTTTTTTTTATAATTTATAATAAGAATCATATAATTACTTGTAATAATCAGTTAATTAGTAGAAGGAAGGAGAGGTCCGTCAGTTTGGTGCGATCTGTGTGTTTGGTTTGGACTTGGACGCAGAGACATCCCAAACCTTAATCAACGGTCTTTCCAATGAAACTTACTTGCTTCTTTCTTCCTCCAATCAAAACCATCCACGTCATTTTCTACAATTTTGGAATTTTCCTGCCTAGCATTGTTCCATTTTCACTAACTACTATATATTGTAATCCTATAAACTTGGAAATTTTACATTTTTAAAGAAAATCATAAAAATGGCGCGAAAAGGATCAGCATGACAACACGAGGAGAAAAAAAAAGAAGTTTATCTTTCGTCCACTCATAATTCTAAGCTTTTTTTTTTCTTTTTAGCTATGTTTTGCTTGATTTTTCTCCATATAAGAGAGGTAGTTATGGCAACTAGTTGCTCGGAAATGATAAAGATTATTCAAACTCCAAAAGAGTGATCATCTTACGTTCCACCAAATTGATTAGTAAGTCAAAGTTGAAAATACTTAAATTAGTATCATATAGCCAAACACCAACAAGTCATCGGATTGGTTATGCAAAGGGGTAAAGTTGTAATCAACTATAAAGTTTCATCTGTTTTTACATGTATGAGACTAGATAACGCTTTCTCATAATGAATAGCTTCCACTTCTTCTGAAAAGAAAATGTCATCTGTTGTTGCCGCAGCTATTTCAGAAGGCTTGAAGTGTAAGAATTCAACTTTTGCATTCAATACTCATTAACCATTCTGATCAAAGCAAGTTAGTCACAAACTCGGATAGAAGAAGCTTTACATGCTCTTGTAACTAAAAGTACCTTTTGCTGTTGTTCAATATGAGTTGTGATGATCTATAGATACCATTCTCTGGACAGTGACTATTGATCTTGCCAACGAAGAAATTTATGAAGGAGAATGGAGTTATAACTTGCATTCTCCAATTCAATGCGTTGAGCACCAAAAGTTTCATCCTTTTTATTGTGTTAGCCTCAAAAACAAACTTGGGATCTTCCACCGACTCATCACAACCATTAGGAACTTGTCAAGGCTAATCCTTTACCCGGTTTCAGTTGTATTTATAATGAGCTTTAAGAACTGAGAGAGCTGGCATCTCTAAGTTAATAGATTGAGACATATGTTTCTTCCATTTTCGCTGCTAAAGAAAGACAAGCAGTGCACAGATAAATCTTCTTTCCTCTTCTCTCTTTGCTTTGCTCCAACAAAAATGTAGATTATTGGCTCAGTCTAGCATTGTTTCAGAAAGAAAAGCTTTGAAGGTTAAAAGGTTTCAGATTAGCCAAAAAGAATCAAACTTGTAGAAAGCTTTTTGTTCATTTAAAACAGATTTAGTTTAATCAACTTCAATAACAGAAGCAGAGGATTCAATTTAGAGAAGATGCAGCAAAGATCTTGAAGACAGAAAGTTGGAGAGAGAAGGCTTAAAAATCATTTTTCTTCTCTCAAGTTTTATCATCTCCTATTCTTCCTTCGATGTAAATAAGTCTATGTGAACGATTACTCAACAAAATCATATAAGAACATTACTGTTAAGTTTTAAGAAGAGAATTGAGGTCGAGTAACGAAACTTGTTATTGGTGAAGAATCTCAATTCCAAAAAATAAAATAAAATTGTTTCTCCAATTCTCGTACTTCTATCTGGCAAAGAAGGAAAATGGAGTTTTGAAATCACACCTAAGATATATGAGATTTGGAGATTTATTTTTTCAATTAAAAAAGTATTCAAAATCTCCCAAAATCAAGTTGAGAAGTTTTCTTTTGAAAAATTGTTAACTATTGAATAATAAGATATTTCATATGACTTGATAAACTCCAAATTGAATAACAAGAAATTACCTATTATTTTAAGTGATTTTGTTGAAATTTCAAATTTAATAACACCGGATTTAAAAAGTAATTTAGAAATGATCTAAAGTTCTAAAATTTTGGTTTCAATACAGCCTTGAATTCTAATGTGTTAGCTAGCTTGACCCAGTATACTATATTACAGAGCCTAAAGGCCCACTTTTCTAAACCGTTGCTTGGTAGTTTTCGTCTGTACGAACTACAAGTCACCAATACAAAGCACCCTAAGTTCAAAGTCCAAACTCAACTACACTTTCAGTTTACTTTGCTTGCTTTAACTAAATTTACCAGGTTAATTGATTTTGTTATGACTTACAACACATATTTTCATTGTTTTTAGGTTTATGTATATTCTTGGGTAAAATCATATGTCTTATATCTAGTGTGTTGCAACAATGACATGTTTGCATAGTTTCGTAAAAATGGTTACAATGATATAATCTAACAAGCAAGGAAAGAAGATTTAGAATGTGATTGGTAAGGGCTCTCGTTGTTATATCTATACTAATAAAAGGAAGGTTTTGGGACTTCTAGAGCTATCCACATCCGCATTTAAACTCTTTAGAAGATGTTAGGTCAGCTTTTTAGTTTGTTTTGCAAAATTTAAAACGTGAGGATATAACTATCCCACATCTCCACTAATTCTCAATAACTTAGAAGGCTTATTAATAATTAATGCAAATTAATGCTGATTTATCAATCACATACTCACCACTTTGTCAAAATCCTTGTAGTTTCAAACTGTCCAAATTCTCTTTCACATCATTTATAAGCTCTTCCAAATATACTATCACTCACCATAAACTTTCCATAATTTTTGTATTACTTATTTGTTTTGTGAAAAATAGTTGTTCTATTTCCACTCAAATATATATACTTACTAATAAAAGGAAGGTTTTGAGACCTCTTAAGCCATCCACATCAGATTTTTTAATTTCTTCTAATGATGTCATATCAGCATAAATTTTCTAAAACAATTCTTAAAGAACTCACTTAGTGAGTCACTTTTTAAACATCTCACACTCTACGTTTAAGCATTAATTTTATTTAAAAAGTTGATGGAAACTAAAATGGGCATTGATCCACAATATATTTAAAAGTGATAAATGTTACTGAAATTAATCACAAAAGTTTCTCTTCCAATTTTCTAACATTCCCTACTGCAAGTATTTGTCTAATTCGTTTAATCTTTAGTGATTTCTTATATTCTCATTTGTCTCAAACTAATATGGTTCATGTGAAAAAAACAACCCCTAGCGTTTTCCCAGAAGATCATCAATGTCAAATATTCTCGACCCTCGCTTTATTAGGTACAACAATCTGAATACCTCTTTTTTCTTTTTGTTACCCTTAAATTTGTTGTCTTCCTTTCTTCCTTTCGAGATTATACTGCTAAGCGGGTTTTGAAAATTGTTTGATTCATTTTAACATCTATAGCTTCCATATTTGTTCGTTTAGTTATTACTTTACTATGGGTTTTCATAGTGATCTAAACAAAAAAACAACGGAGAGTAACCAAAAAAAAGTAAAAAATCATAATTCACTGACTAAATTTTACGACTTACATGTCTTTAGTGACCAATTTATATTAATCCCAAAAAAATGACTATCTTATAAGTTCTTTAATCCGTCATCTATTGAGAAAGGTAACATCATTTACTTTCTATTAATCACATAATTTTTTTGTTAAAAGTTTCTTAAAAACACTTTTACATTGACATGTCATTCAATTTTTTTGCTCTGTAACACAGTCGTCAAGATTATTAATTACTTTCCAATGACAAACAAATAAGACGGCGAGTTTTATCTATCTCGCTACAATATATGTCATCGACGAACAATATGGTTGGTACTACATCTCGTGCAGTAGCTATAACACAAAGTTGGGAAAATCTGGCTCCTCATTCTACTACAACACGTGTCTAAAATATAACAATGTCGGCCTCATCAGGTTTGCATACTATGCTTTCATTTGAAAATGACATGTCCAACACAAACAAAAACTAAACAACAAATAATTGTATCCAAATGGATGTGTAGGTACCGCTTTGAAGTAAGGGTCCGTGACCACAACAAAGACACAACAACATTTGTGATTTTTGATCGTGAAGGGACAAACTTTGCAGGACGGAAAGCTTCTGAAATTATAAACGCATTCATCGAGGTATATTCAATGCCCTTGCACCTCAAAAACACACCTACACCTTCCATACAAGTAATAATCAAACTTTGTTACCTTTTTACCCAGGGAGATGATAACAATGAAGCACTAAAAACTAAAACTCATGAAAGTTTAAAACACATTATTGGCCAAACTTGCAAATTCCAGATCAAAGTGTCAATGTACAACTTCCAAGTTTCACGTCTAACTTTCATTGTCTCCTGTATTATTTTGAACGACGTTGGCTTGAACGACATTGGCTTGAACGACGAGGCGTCCAGAATAAAAAAAAACCCCATATCTGCTGACTGTGAAATTTTTTCCAAGGCTCGGAACACACATCCAAACAAAATATCTGATGAAGACGTGAAGAACGAGAAGTGCCCCCGTCTAGACAACTAAACCAGCTTATTCACCTCACATTACAAGTTGTTTCTTTGATTTAATTTAAAACTATTCTCAATGTTACAAGTTTTGTCAATTTCCTATCCCTCCATACTATTCACAAGTTCCATCTTATTTCCCCTTTTTTGGTTTAACGTTTTACTAATACGATATCACCTTTCTATAAAATTACTTCCACTTAATATTCATTACTATCTAAATGTTGTGTTTTGTTGAATACGTAGTACGTTAATAAAGTCATTCAAAGTTTATTGGATCTATCATGACACAAACCTGCAAATGACTTCATTAATCCAAGGTGTAGATAATGTGTTGATAAAGAGATTACGTGAAATAAAAGAATTTATTGTAAGGTAAGATGAAATATATTTATCTTTTTTTTACATAGTTGAAAAACCTAAATTGAATATGAACCGAGTCAAAGAAAAAACTTAAATAGGTTTCTTTAAAATAAATTTTCTTTAGAATAAACAATTTTCATAATATATTATATAATCAAGTAGCTTATATAGCATAATTTAGTTATTATATATTTGAAAAAATACTAATATTAAACCGCTTATTATATATCTAGATTGTGTCATTCATAAATCAAAACCTTCTAATTACTTGAAACTAAACTTTTTTCTTCGTCCAATTCTTCATCTCTTTTTATTAACTAAATCCATTTCGATTTTGTTAAAACAAATCTTTGAAAATAAAGGTTTTGTTTTAAGTTTCAAATATATTTATGGACCAAAGACTATATAATATGTAACTTAATCTTCGTTATTTGAATTCGAAAGATCTTTGAATGTCCATATTACACATCGGTTGATTTAAAGTGAAGAAGTTGTTTAATCTTCTATTGAAATTATACATATTCACCACTTTTGAATGTCCATAGTTACTTTTTATTTTTTATACTATCCAAAATAACTGGGTTGAATATCTTATTTACACGTCATTTTTCCGTTTAGTTAATCCAACTAATAATTTTGATATCTAGAATTTGTTCCCTTTCTCTTAATTTAGACAAACTATAAAAGGATATGAGGTTATTGTATCTTATCGATCTAATTATTCGAAAAGAATAACATCTTGTGCAATTTAGATATTTTAATGACATAATTTTATAAATAAATACTACTTCATAAAAGATATATTCTTAAATTGTTCTTCAGATAATATTATAAGTATGATCTTCAAATAATTTCACACATGTATTTTTGATCTTTAAATAATAAATAAAAGCAGACCAGAATCATGATTCAAGTCTGCTTCATAATTATAACTCATAACTGAAAAGTGCATTATTTGCCTTCAAACATTTAAAGGACGATATGCCATTAATAATATAGCCTGCAACCACATCTACCACCATGATTGCATAATGAGTTAGCTTCCAATATGTAGGGCAACATATCTTTAATTTTACCATTCCAAATAATAATAAAATTATCTCTTTCTAATTCACATACCTTTCATTCCAGAAATACAACACAAATCACAAAATATGACAAGTTACCCAAAAAATTAAACTACACATAAATGATCATAAACCAAAAACCAGGCGTAGCCCGGTCAATACTAATAAAAGGAAGGTTTTAGGACTTCTAGAGCTATCCACCTCAGCATTTAAACTCTTTAGAAGATGTCAGGTCAACTTTTTAGTTTGTTTTGCAAAATTTAAAATGTGATGATATAACTATCCCACATCTCCACTAATTCTCAATAATTTAGGAGGCTTAATAATAATTAGTGCAAATTAATGTTGATTTATCAATCACATACTCACCACTTTGTCAAAATCCTTGCAGCTTCAAACTGTTCAAATTCTCTTTCACATCATTTATAAGTTCTTCCAAACATACTATCACTCACCATAAACTTTCCGGAATTTTTGTATTACTTATTTGCTTTGTGAGAAATAGTTGTTCTATTTCCACTCAACTACGAGTCACATGAGAAGCTACGGTTAATAATCTCAGTCCCATGTCTGATATATACTCCTTATGTTATGCATTCTCAGTTTGTTCAAATATTACTGACCTGATTGTTGGATTCTAGGTATGATAAATAGATATATGTGGATTCTTTTTCTATAGATAATATAGTGTTAAATTTAATTAAGTCCTGTAAATGATCGTCTTAGTGTTGAGTTTCACGTAAATGCTGGTAATTCATTATGGTAGTACGATCATTTCCATAACTTAATTAAATGTTTTGTTCGATCTCTATACCGAAACCAGTAACATGGATGTCTCCTTTGATTATGGTGGACTTTTTCTAGCACTTGAAAGAGAGTTCTCCCTCTTTATTGTTTGAATAAATGAATAGGTTGCAACCACATATATGAGCTCGACAAGTGGACAGTCAAAAAACAAAAAAAACATATGTTAGGTTCTGATACTATACGTACAAAAGTGAGACAAGCGGAGGACGACTAAAAGATTCGAATCACATGCTATATAACTTGGTAGTAAGCTTTCCCCACACTTTCTGATGCTATTTTACTAATCTAAAAGCATAGCAAACGCTACATTTTTTATGTTTATCTCTTTGTTTAGTGTCAAAAGTAATTGTTTCATAATATGTCAAACTAGAGTAGGTTTAGGCCATATGTGTCAAAGTAGTAATATATATAGATATTTTTACTAAATAATTACCGGGTGTAGCCCGGTATAGACCCTAATATAAAGTAAAAGAAAGTTTAGAGCATTAAAGTTGAACTAATTATACTTGTTTATTTTTTGTTCTCACTACTAGAATCTTTTTATTTATTTATTGAATATCTTTTGATGGTAGAAATCCAACATTGTAGAACCAGAATTTATAAACTAAACAAAAATAAAATCTTACAGAAAAGAAAAAATCTACAACAAAAAAATCTTACAGCTTAAATATTACAACAAAAGAAGTTTTACAATTCTTACCAATCGAATTTTTAAGGTTGGTGATAAAATAATTGCAACATGGAGCAATCGTGACCGCATGGGCGTGAAGGTATCGGATCGAGTGGATTACATCAATAGATTTGGAAACTGGAGGGACCCAACAGAACAAGACACGTAGTTATGTGATGTGTTTTATACTTATTATTCAACTGATACTCACATGCGTCCGCTGACTATAACTAACCTACACTCATACTATTATTGCACATGCCTTCTGTTTTTTTTTCTTGTTCTTTTTTTGTTGACCGGAAAAAAATCTAGACCAAGTACCAATTGAACCTTTCAAAAATCGGATACTGGTTAGGATTTAAACATTCGATAACTAAATAAAAATGATTAATAATTTTATATTTGAGAGGAATTAACTCTACACCAATAAAGCAATTTCTTAATAGATATTTTCATTTATAACGTTAATTGTTATTGGAACCAGCCAAAACCAGAAAAATTCAAACCTCCTTTGGCTCCATAACTACAGTT
>JAKUCM010004675.1:0-35564 GCA_023374145.1 Lepidium sativum | reverse complement strand
GGAAACCATCCTTGTCGTAGTAGACAAATTCTCCAAGATGGCACACTTTACTCCATGTGAAAAGGGTCATAACGCCTCACAGATTGCAACTCTCTTCATGCGAGACATTATACGATTACATGACATACCCCGCACTATTGTGTCAGACTGCGACCCCCAAGTTCCTTGGCCACTTTTGGCGTACTTTGTGGAAGAAATTGGGAACCAACTTGTTGTATTCAAAAACATGTCACCCGCAAACGGATGGACAAATAGAAGTTATCAATCGGATCGTGTCTGCCTTAATCAGAACAGTCCGTCGGCACAAACATGAGGAGTTGGCCCGAAGCTTTACCATATATAGAGTTTGCCTATAACCGAGTTGTTCATTCTACAACTAACCGTTCACCTTTTAAAGTTGTGTATGGTTTTCAGCCATTGTCCCCATTAGATCTCAAGCCGTTGGTGCCCCCAGAGACGGTAAATCAAGATGCATATACTAAGGCTGAGTACATCCGGAAACTTCACGAGGACACCAAGGCAACCATTGAGGCAAGCACTGCAAGATACAAGGCAAACGCCGACAAAGGTCGGAAGGAAGTTATCTTCCAACCAGGAGATTGGATTTGGATGCATGTTAGGACTGAAAGGTTTATTAAGGAACGGAAGCAGAATGATAAGTTGGCACCACGAGGCAATGGACCATTCCAAGTCCTAGAACGTATCAACGACAACACCTACCGCCTTGACCTATTTAACCACTTTAAGGTACATCCTGTTTTTTAATGTTTCGGATCTCAAACTCTTCAAAGTAGGAGAAACCAATCCGTTGACAGATCGTTCGCAAGAGGGAGGGAATGATGAGGACATTGACCATACTACCTTAATCGTTGAAGTCATCCAACGCATTCCAGCTATTCACCCGGACCAGAAACCCGAAGCAAGACAAGTTCGTGGATTCAATCGGAACGCTAATCAACCTGATCGATCCCTTAGCCAAGATCAACCTAGAGCAACTCAGCTTGCCAAAGCCCGATGAGGTTTTCACCAAAGGGCACTGCGGGAAGCTCCACCCGGACTACAGATCACACAGTAGGAAGCTTCTCTTTGACTGCCGATTTAACCCGGGTACGTTTGTGTTTTACTATTTCCGTGTTTGCAGGGACCAGCGCCGAAACCTTGCTATAGTTAAGTATTACGTCTAGGTTCGTTCAGTCCAAAGAGACAAGTATGGTTGCCGACCCATGTGTCAACTCAAGAAAAAAGACTAGTGGCGTTCTTTAGTGATAAGTTAAGCGGAGCCACACTCAATTACTCGACAAACGACAAAGAACTACATTTTGGCCAAGGAATTTGTGGTACATACGGACCATGAAATATTGAAGCATTTGAGAGGCCAGACCAATCTCAAGAAGAGACATGCTCGTTGGCTAGAGTTCATAGAGACCTTTCTGTACGTTGTCAAATACAAAAAGGGCAAAGAGAACGTGGTAGCAGACACACTTTCAAGAAGACACGCCCTCATCTCCTCAACGGAGGCTAAGGTATTGGGTTTTTGAATCTATTAAGACTTAATATGCGGATGATGCAGATTTCAAAGAAATATTTGAAGCATGTGGTCGAGGAGCCTATGGAGACTTCTACATCCATGATGGATTCATCTTCAAGAAACAACGGCTTTGCATACCCCAAGGATCAATCCGGGAACTACTAGTGACCGAGGCACATGGAGGAGGACTTATATGACATTTTACAGTCAAGAAGACATTAAGCATGCTCAAGGAACACTTCTTCGGTCGCACATGAAATGAGATGTTACTAGACATTGCAAACGATGCATTGCCTGTCTTACGCAAAATCCAGGTCACATCCACATGAATTATACATGCCTTTGCCTATTCCTAACGACCCTTGGGTAGATGTGTCTATGGATTTATTGTAGGTTTGCCCAAGTATGAGAAGAAGGAAACCATCCTTGTCGTAGTAGACAAATTCTCCAAGATGGCACACTTTACTCCATGTGAAAAGGGTCATAACGCCTCACAGATTGCAACTCTCTTCATGCGAGACATTATACGATTACATGACATACCCCGCACTATTGTGTCAGACTGCGACCCCAAGTTCCTTGGCCACTTTTGGCGTACTTTGTGGAAGAAATTGGGAACCAACTTGTTGTATTCAAAAACATGTCACCCGCAAACGGATGGACAAATAGAAGTTATCAATCGGATCGTGTCTGCCTTAATCAGAACAGTCGTCGGCACAAACATGAGGAGTTGGCCCGAAGCTTTACCATATATAGAGTTTGCCTATAACCGAGTTGTTCATTCTACAACTAACCGTTCACCTTTTAAAGTTGTGTATGGTTTTCAGCCATTGTCCCCATTAGATCTCAAGCCGTTGGTGCCCCCAGAGACGGTAAATCAAGATGCATATACTAAGGCTGAGTACATCCGGAAACTTCACGAGGACACCAAGGCAACCATTGAGGCAAGCACTGCAAGATACAAGGCAAACGCCGACAAAGGTCGGAAGGAAGTTATCTTCCAACCAGGAGATTGGATTTGGATGCATGTTAGGACTGAAAGGTTTATTAAGGAACGGAAGCAGAATGATAAGTTGGCACCACGAGGCAATGGACCATTCCAAGTCCTAGAACGTATCAACGACAACACCTACCGCCTTGACCTATTTAACCACTTTAAGGTACATCCTGTTTTTAATGTTTCGGATCTCAAACTCTTCAAAGTAGGAGAAACCAATCCGTTGACAGATCGTTCGCAAGAGGGAGGGAATGATGAGGACATTGACCATACTACCTTAATCGTTGAAGTCATCCAACGCATTCCAGCTATTCACCCCGGACCAGAAACCCGAAGCAAGACAAGTTTGTGGATTCAATCGAACGCTAATCAACCTGATCGAGCCCTTAGCCAAGGTCAACCTAGAGCAACTCAGCTTGCCAAAGCCCGATGAGGTTTTCACCAAAGGCACTGCGGGAAGCTCCACCCGGACTACAGATCACACAGTAGGAAGCTTCTCTTTGACTGCCGATTTAACCCGGGTACGTTTGTGTTTTACTATTTCCGTGTTTGCAGGGACCAGCGCCGAAACCTTGCTATAGTTAAGTATTACGTCTAGGTTCGTTCAGTCCAAAGAGACAAGTATGGTTGCCGACCCATGTGTCAACTCAAGAAAAAAGACTAGTGGCGTTCTTTAGTGATAAGTTAAGCGGAGCCACACTCAATTACTCGACAAACGACAAAGAACTACATTTTGGCCAAGGAATTTGTGGTACATACGGACCATGAAATATTGAAGCATTTGAGAGGCCAGACCAATCTCAAGAAGAGACATGCTCGTTGGCTAGAGTTCATAGAGACCTTTCTGTACGTTGTCAAATACAAAAAGGGCAAAGAGAACGTGGTAGCAGACACACTTTCAAGAAGACACGCCCTCATCTCCTCAACGGAGGCTAAGGTATTGGGTTTTGAATCTATTAAGACTTAATATGCGGATGATGCAGATTTCAAAGAAATATTTGAAGCATGTGGTCGAGGAGCCTATGGAGACTTCTACATCCATGATGGATTCATCTTCAAGAAACAACGGCTTTGCATACCCCAAGGATCAATCCGGGAACTACTAGTGACCGAGGCACATGGAGGAGGACTTATATGACATTTTACAGTCAAGAAGACATTAAGCATGCTCAAGGAACACTTCTTCGGTCGCACATGAAATGAGATGTTACTAGACATTGCAAACGATGCATTGCCTGTCTTACGGCAAAATCCAGGTCACATCCACATGAATTATACATGCCTTTGCCTATTCCTAACGACCCTTGGGTAGATGTGTCTATGGATTTATTGTAGGTTTGCCCAAGTATGAGAAGAAGGAAACCATCCTTGTCGTAGTAGACAAATTCTCCAAGATGGCACACTTTACTCCATGTGAAAAGGGTCATAACGCCTCACAGATTGCAACTCTCTTCATGCGAGACATTATACGATTACATGACATACCCCGCACTATTGTGTCAGACTGCGACCCCAAGTTCCTTGGCCACTTTTGGCGTACTTTGTGGAAGAAATTGGGAACCAACTTGTTGTATTCAAAAACATGTCACCCGCAAACGGATGGACAAATAGAAGTTATCAATCGGATCGTGTCTGCCTTAATCAGAACAGTCGTCGGCACAAACATGAGGAGTTGGCCCGAAGCTTTACCATATATAGAGTTTGCCTATAACCGAGTTGTTCATTCTACAACTAACCGTTCACCTTTTAAAGTTGTGTATGGTTTTCAGCCATTGTCCCCATTAGATCTCAAGCCGTTGGTGCCCCCAGAGACGGTAAATCAAGATGCATATACTAAGGCTGAGTACATCCGGAAACTTCACGAGGACACCAAGGCAACCATTGAGGCAAGCACTGCAAGATACAAGGCAAACGCCGACAAAGGTCGGAAGGAAGTTATCTTCCAACCAGGAGATTGGATTTGGATGCATGTTAGGACTGAAAGGTTTCCTAAGGAACGGAAGCAGAATGATAAGTTGGCACCACGAGGCAATGGACCATTCCAAGTCCTAGAACGTATCAACGACAACACCTACCGCCTTGACCTATTTAACCACTTTAAGGTACATCCTGTTTTTAATGTTTCGGATCTCAAACTCTTCAAAGTAGGAGAAACCAATCCGTTGACAGATCGTTCGCA
Source organism: Lepidium sativum (assembly GCA_023374145.1). Lineage (NCBI taxonomy): Eukaryota > Viridiplantae > Streptophyta > Magnoliopsida > Brassicales > Brassicaceae > Lepidium > Lepidium sativum. The sequence goes on along the minus strand of JAKUCM010004675.1, from coordinate 30,860 downwards.
AGAGGGAGGGAATGATGAGGACATTGACCATACTACCTTAATCGTTGAAGTCATCCAACGCATTCCAGCTATTCACCCCGGACCAGAAACCCGAAGCAAGACAAGTTCGTGGATTCAATCGGAACGCTAATCAACCTGATCGAGCCCTTAGCCAAGGTCAACCTAGAGCAACTCAGCTTGCCAAAGCCCGATGAGGTTTTCACCAAAGGCACTGCGGGAAGCTCCACCCGGACTACAGATCACACAGTAGGAAGCTTCTCTTTGACTGCCGATTTAACCCGGGTACGTTTGTGTTTTACTATTTCCGTGTTTGCAGGGACCAGCGCCGAAACCTCGCTATAGTTAAGTATTACGTCTAGGTTCGTTCAGTCCAAAGAGACAAGTATGGTTGCCGACCCATGTGTCAACTCAAGAAAAAAGACTAGTGGCGTTCTTTAGTGATAAGTTAAGCGGAGCCACACTCAATTACTCGACAAACGACAAAGAACTACATTTTGGCCAAGGAATTTGTGGTACATACGGACCATGAAATATTGAAGCATTTGAGAGGCCAGACCAATCTCAAGAAGAGACATGCTCGTTGGCTAGAGTTCATAGAGACCTTTCTGTACGTTGTCAAATACAAAAAGGGCAAAGAGAACGTGGTAGCAGACACACTTTCAAGAAGACACGCCCTAATCTCCTCAACGGAGGCTAAGGTATTGGGTTTTGAATCTATTAAGACTTAATATGCGGATGATGCAGATTTCAAAGAAATATTTGAAGCATGTGGTCGAGGAGCCTATGGAGACTTCTACATCCATGATGGATTCATCTTCAAGAAACAACGGCTTTGCATACCCCAAGGATCAATCCGGGAACTACTAGTGACCGAGGCACATGGAGGAGGACTTATATGACATTTTACAGTCAAGAAGACATTAAGCATGCTCAAGGAACACTTCTTCGGTCGCACATGAAATGAGATGTTACTAGACATTGCAAACGATGCATTGCCTGTCTTACGGCAAAATCCAGGTCACATCCACATGAATTATACATGCCTTTGCCTATTCCTAACGACCCTTGGGTAGATGTGTCTATGGATTTATTGTAGGTTTGCCCAAGTATGAGAAGAAGGAAACCATCCTTGTCGTAGTAGACAAATTCTCCAAGATGGCACACTTTACTCCATGTGAAAAGGGTCATAACGCCTCACAGATTGCAACTCTCTTCATGCGAGACATTATACGATTACATGACATACCCCGCACTATTGTGTCAGACTGCGACCCCAAGTTCCTTGGCCACTTTTGGCGTACTTTGTGGAAGAAATTGGGAACCAACTTGTTGTATTCAAAAACATGTCACCCGCAAACGGATGGACAAATAGAAGTTATCAATCGGATCGTGTCTGCCTTAATCAGAACAGTCGTCGGCACAAACATGAGGAGTTGGCCCGAAGCTTTACCATATATAGAGTTTGCCTATAACCGAGTTGTTCATTCTACAACTAACCGTTCACCTTTTAAAGTTGTGTATGGTTTTCAGCCATTGTCCCCATTAGATCTCAAGCCGTTGGTGCCCCCAGAGACGGTAAATCAAGATGCATATACTAAGGCTGAGTACATCCGGAAACTTCACGAGGACACCAAGGCAACCATTGAGGCAAGCACTGCAAGATACAAGGCAAACGCCGACAAAGGTCGGAAGGAAGTTATCTTCCAACCAGGAGATTGGATTTGGATGCATGTTAGGACTGAAAGGTTTATTAAGGAACGGAAGCAGAATGATAAGTTGGCACCACGAGGCAATGGACCATTCCAAGTCCTAGAACGTATCAACGACAACACCTACCGCCTTGACCTATTTAACCACTTTAAGGTACATCCTGTTTTTAATGTTTCGGATCTCAAACTCTTCAAAGTAGGAGAAACCAATCCGTTGACAGATCGTTCGCAAGAGGGAGGGAATGATGAGGACATTGACCATACTACCTTAATCGTTGAAGTCATCCAACGCATTCCAGCTATTCACCCCGGACCAGAAACCCGAAGCAAGACAAGTTCGTGGATTCAATCGGAACGCTAATCAACCTGATCGAGCCCTTAGCCAAGGTCAACCTAGAGCAACTCAGCTTGCCAAAGCCCGATGAGGTTTTCACCAAAGGCACTGCGGGAAGCTCCACCCGGACTACAGATCACACAGTAGGAAGCTTCTCTTTGACTGCCGATTTAACCCGGGTACGTTTGTGTTTTACTATTTCCGTGTTTGCAGGGACCAGCGCCGAAACCTCGCTATAGTTAAGTATTACGTCTAGGTTCGTTCAGTCCAAAGAGACAAGTATGGTTGCCGACCCATGTGTCAACTCAAGAAAAAAGACTAGTGGCGTTCTTTAGTGATAAGTTAAGCGGAGCCACACTCAATTACTCGACAAACGACAAAGAACTACATTTTGGCCAAGGAATTTGTGGTACATACGGACCATGAAATATTGAAGCATTTGAGAGGCCAGACCAATCTCAAGAAGAGACATGCTCGTTGGCTAGAGTTCATAGAGACCTTTCTGTACGTTGTCAAATACAAAAAGGGCAAAGAGAACGTGGTAGCAGACACACTTTCAAGAAGACACGCCCTCATCTCCTCAACGGAGGCTAAGGTATTGGGTTTTGAATCTATTAAGACTTAATATGCGGATGATGCAGATTTCAAAGAAATATTTGAAGCATGTGGTCGAGGAGCCTATGGAGACTTCTACATCCATGATGGATTCATCTTCAAGAAACAACGGTTTTGCATATCCCAAGGATCAATCCGGGAACTACTAGTGACCGAGGCACATGGAGGAGGACTTATATGACATTTTACAGTCAAGAAGACATTAAGCATGCTCAAGGAACACTTCTTCGGTCGCACATGAAATGAGATGTTACTAGACATTGCAAACGATGCATTGCCTGTCTTACGGCAAAATCCAGGTCACATCCACATGAATTATACATGCCTTTGCCTATTCCTAACGACCCTTGGGTAGATGTGTCTATGGATTTATTGTAGGTTTGCCCAAGTATGAGAAGAAGGAAACCATCCTTGTCGTAGTAGACAAATTCTCCAAGATGGCACACTTTACTCCATGTGAAAAGGGTCATAACGCCTCACAGATTGCAACTCTCTTCATGCGAGACATTATACGATTACATGACATACCCCGCACTATTGTGTCAGACTGCGACCCCAAGTTCCTTGGCCACTTTTGGCGTACTTTGTGGAAGAAATTGGGAACCAACTTGTTGTATTCAAAAACATGTCACCCGCAAACGGATGGACAAATAGAAGTTATCAATCGGATCGTGTCTGCCTTAATCAGAACAGTCGTCGGCACAAACATGAGGAGTTGGCCCGAAGCTTTACCATATATAGAGTTTGCCTATAACCGAGTTGTTCATTCTACAACTAACCGTTCACCTTTTAAAGTTGTGTATGGTTTTCAGCCATTGTCCCCATTAGATCTCAAGCCGTTGGTGCCCCCAGAGACGGTAAATCAAGATGCATATACTAAGGCTGAGTACATCCGGAAACTTCACGAGGACACCAAGGCAACCATTGAGGCAAGCACTGCAAGATACAAGGCAAACGCCGACAAAGGTCGGAAGGAAGTTATCTTCCAACCAGGAGATTGGATTTGGATGCATGTTAGGACTGAAAGGTTTCCTAAGGAACGGAAGCAGAATGATAAGTTGGCACCACGAGGCAATGGACCATTCCAAGTCCTAGAACGTATCAACGACAACACCTACCGCCTTGACCTATTTAACCACTTTAAGGTACATCCTGTTTTTAATGTTTCGGATCTCAAACTCTTCAAAGTAGGAGAAACCAATCCGTTGACAGATCGTTCGCAAGAGGGAGGGAATGATGAGGACATTGACCATACTACCTTAATCGTTGAAGTCATCCAACGCATTCCAGCTATTCACCCCGGACCAGAAACCCGAAGCAAGACAAGTTCGTGGATTCAATCGGAACGCTAATCAACCTGATCGAGCCCTTAGCCAAGGTCAACCTAGAGCAACTCAGCTTGCCAAAGCCCGATGAGGTTTTCACCAAAGGCACCGCGGGAAGCTCCACCCGGACTACAGATCACACAGTAGGAAGCTTCTCTTTGACTGCCGATTTAACCCGGGTACGTTTGTGTTTTACTATTTCCGTGTTTGCAGGGACCAGCGCCGAAACCTCGCTATAGTTAAGTATTACGTCTAGGTTCGTTCAGTCCAAAGAGACAAGTATGGTTGCCGACCCATGTGTCAACATACTTGCCATTTTGGACCTTTTTAGAGTCTTTTAATGCGTTCCTGTTTTGTTAAGTGTTGTGTCACTCTTTTTATGATTATGTCGACACTATGTTTTCATAATGTCGGCATCATGGTGTCACATTTCTATCTTGCCTAGAAGGCCCCCAAGCCATTGAACCCTTATATAAGGTTCCTCTGTGGCATTTGTATTCTTCACCTTTTGATCAATAAAGAAAACGAATTTTCTCTTAAGTAGAACCCTAGCCGCCACTCTTCTGTGAGGATTCAAGACGAGCGACGAGTCAAGCTTGTGAGGATTTCAACTTGATAGATCCGAGATTATCAAATGAATCATCACCTCCTTTGTGGCTCTCATTCAACCATCTCCGCCAAATTCAGTCTCCAAAGATTCAGACTCACCAAGGTCGAATCCCCGGATTCATATCCCAGAGACCTCACCACCGAGGCTCTCATCAGTGGGTTTCTCTGGTTTCATTTTCGGGCATAGATTTGGTTAAATCTTATACGGGGTTGGATTGATTGTTTGCCCTATATATTCTGACCGATTGATTACTATTATTCGTACATGATTGTCAATTTAGGTGAATTCAAATGGCATATTCGGACAAACATCGTACATGATATGTTTCAGTTTGTTCTCTGACTTGATTGAATTGATTGTTTGATTGTGAATCCTGATTTGGACCGGTGAAACGGAATAACCGGTTCACAAAGCATTTTTGTGCTTATGCAATTTGCGTGATTGCAAGTAATGAGTAACATGAGGATCGTGAAAGGGGTTGATTAGATGGTAGACCAAAGCGGGTTGGAATACAGATAGAATAAGACTATAATTGGTCTAGTTTACTTTATAATAACATATTATCAAAAAGATATTGTGGTAGATATCCTATTAAATACGTTTATGCATTCATTTGGGTTCATCAAACGAAATGAACATGAATTTTGACTATGTATAAAGTAGAACGTAATCTGACCAAATGTTTGACTTGCCCATGGCAGACTAAAACTAATCTAAACTTCACATTTTCGAATTAGAGTCGTACACTTGTCACATTGCTTGACAGAAGAAAAGGGACGGCTACAAATTGCAATCAACACAAATAATTACTTACTGTTATATAAATAAGGGCCTATAAATAATGAAGTATCTTGCATGATATCATAAACAAACTCGAGTGAGTATTTAGAACCATAACCCAATAATGGGGCATACTTTGTTTTTTTTGACAACGGCATATAAATTGAGTAACCAAAAACTAAAGAGATGAGTTACCGGTCATAAAGGAACTCTCTAGCCCTACGGGTCAGAAAATCCGCTTTATGATTGAGCGCCCTCGAGATGACCGACAAAGAGAGAACCGAGAAAGAGGAGCAGAACCATGCAAATCTCTCGTGGTATGGGCTAAAAGCAGGCCAATCTTCCGGTTGCTCAAAAATTTGCACCATCATCTCGCTGTCCGTCGAAACCTCCACTTTTGATACATGAAGAGCCACCAAAGTTTTCAACGCCCTGAGCACCGCCTCCAAAATAAACAAAAAGGATATGTGAAAAAAGAAGAAAGAAAAGATTTTGTACATATATCGAGAGTTAAAAAAGACATTATAACTCAAAGACCAACCCCACACGTTTCTTTTGCCATTTACTTAGCCACGACTATAACACAGACATCTCTTTGCCTCTTCTTCATCAGAATCTCAGAGTAGACCAATTTTGATCTCAAAATGAGTTGGTGGTGGGCTGGTGCCATTGGAGCTTCTAAGGTAATTCTATTCAACTCAATCCTTAATTCATCCTTCCATCTTCATTTTCTCTTTGATTTCGTTTTCCTTCTTTCTGCAGAAGAAAACCGACGACGATGAACCAACACAAAGCTACGAAAGCGTCGCTCTCATCATCGGCGTTACCGGAATCGTCGGAAACAGCTTGGCGGAGATTCTCCCTCTTTCCGATACACCGGGTGGTCCCTGGAAAGTCTATGGCGTCGCTCGTCGTCCTCGTCCCACCTGGAACGCCGATTATCCGATCGATTACATCCAGTGTGATGTCTCCGACGCTGAAGATGCGAGATCCAAGCTTTCTCCTCTAACCGATGTCACTCACGTTTTCTATGTCACCTGGACCAATCGTGAATCTGAGAGCGAAAACGAGGAAGCTAATGGCTCAATGCTCCGTAATGTTCTCCAAGCGATTGTCCCACACGCTCGGAATCTCCGTCATGTTTGTCTCCAAACGGGGACGAAGCATTACATTGGTCCTTTCGATAATCTCGAAGGACCTCACCATGATCCACCTTTTACCGAAGATATGCCGAGATTGCAGATCCATAATTTCTACTATACTCTTGAGGATATTCTGTTTGAAGAGATTAAGAAGACAGAAAGTGTTACTTGGTCTATACATAGACCAAACACAATCTTTGGATTCTCTCCTTATAGTTTGATGAACATAGTGGGGACTCTTTGTGTTTATGCAGCGATCTGTAAGTATGAAGGATCTCCATTGTTGTTCCCAGGGAGCAAGAAGGCTTGGGAAGGGTTCACAACAGCCTCGGATGCGGATTTAATTGCTGAGCAGCAGATTTGGGCTGCGGTTGATCTGTACGCTAAAAACGAGGCCTTTAATTGCAACAATGCAGATATCTTTAAGTGGAAGCATCTGTGGAAGATTCTAGCTGAGCAATTTGGGATTGAAGAGTATGGATTTGAGGAAGGCAAGAATGTGGGGTTGGTGGAGATGATGAAAGGGAAAGAAAGAATGTGGGAGGAGATGGTGAAGGAGAATCAATTACAGGAGAAGAAGCTTGAGGAAGTTGGTGTGTGGTGGTTTGCTGATGTTATATTAGGAGTTGAAGGAATGATTGATAGTATGAACAAGAGCAAGGAATATGGTTTCCTTGGTTTCAGGAACTCCAACAACTCTTTTATCTCTTGGATTGATAAGTACAAGGCTTTCAAAATCGTGCCTTGATGCATTACTTGAATGTGTCTCTGGTTTCATGTTATGATGCTTCTCTCAAATTCTCAGCTCGTTGTTGTTTCTCAAAAAAGAATGACTAAAAGCGGATTCGCCCTTTTTCTGTTTTTGAGTATTACTCTGTCAATTCCTTTTTTATCCTTTTCCAAAATTCTTCTCTTTTGGAATATAGTTTATAGATATCGGTTACAAGTTGTAATGGAAAGATATTGGACAATGGTGGGATTTGGTCATATGAGGAAAGAGCTTTAACACAATGGAAACACCAGATTTGTGCTATGGAATTGGATTTTGATGCTTGCAATATTTCCTTAAGTAATTTGGTCGTATTGCAAACCTTTTAGTTGCCCCAAAAGCTCATTAGAAGGTACAATTCTAGCTGTGAAAAGGTTTCACATGAAAGACTTTATCTCAAATTTCTCTCTTGTTTATTTCCAAAGAGATTTTGATGGCAAACCTTAAAATCGATCAATTTAGTACGTTGAATCAAACTAAAGGTGACTGTAGGAGGATAAAAGTTTCCATCTTGATTCATAAGTCTTAGCATTAGCTAGGCATTAGAGATCAATCATTCCACACGGACATATATACACACACCTATGAATACTTAAGAGCTTTTGCTTGCTGCAACTCCTTTAACCGAAAGGACGGAATGGAAAGCCTAAATCATGTAGACACTCCCAACATCCCAAGCTGCACCAAATGCACTTATAAATACTTATATGCAAAAGAATAGATTTGACTTTGTTTTCCCAAAGATCCTTCTTTAAGCCTTGCTTCCACAAACAATGGATTCATTCAGGTTTACCAGTTTTGTTGGATTCATCGACACCAGTTGTGGTTAAGGTGGTCGGATCTTCTAATGATCCTGAGTTAGGAGGTTCAACAACAGAGGTTTCTATGTCTGGCATCTTCCCAACCTGTTGAGAGAGAGATAGTTATAGTTTCTTATACCTCAATAGCCATTAAAGACATCCAGATGATAATTCAATCCTCAAGATCTACCAACTCACACTATGAGCATTGTTGATCAAACCAGGGATCTCCTTCGAAACAAGTGCAAGATACTGCTCCATTGCATCCTCTTGACTCATGTTTCCAAGTTTTTGCCAGGCATTCCTTGCACAAGGTAAGTACTGTTTGTTACTTGCACATAGTAGTTGTTGAATTATGCTGTAAAGCAACCAAGCTACACATACACACCAATGCTTAGCTCTGCATTTATAATTCAGTTACTACTAGCAGTAAATCACTGATTATGTCCTAACAAGATGATCAGATACCTTCCAAAGCAGTATCCCTCCTTGTTTATAGTGTACGGAATCCTTCCAAATAAGTTGTACGACCTCAAATACTCTACAATATGGAAATGTATCCCTAACTACCTAAACATTTTCAGTCTTACTAATGAAAAGTTCTCTGCTTCAAGAAGTTCTCATCAGAAGTATCAATTACCAAGCAAAATAGGAGAATCAAACCCATGACTTGCAGTAAATCATATATTTGATTTGCAGAGCAAAGAATTCAGAAACATAGAATGGTACCATCTTGCACGAGCAGAGACCATGACGGCCATGGGCTGTGCCTCTCGGCATGAACCTTCAGTGGCGATCTTGTGCAGGCCGTACAATTCCATCTTAGCCTCAGCAGCAATTTCTTCTGCTTTCCCGGATTCTTCCACAAATTTTGCAACATCCGAAAAGGCTTTCTCGAGTTCACTCCTCTCAATTCCTTCCCAATCATCATCTTCTTCAATACTCAATTCCTCTTTCTCTTCTTCTTCAGTATGACTCTCCTCCACCGTATTACTCTCTTCAATCCTTACTTCCTCTTTATCTTCATTCTCTTCCTCTTTAGTATCACTCTCCTCCACCGCAGTACTCTCTTTAATCTTAACCTCCTCAGGTTTATCTCGTCCTCCACTTTCTTCGTTTTCTTTGTAGGAACTTCTTCCCAATCCTGTTGATTCGCTTTCCTCCTCTTGTCTCCGACTCATAATCTCCTCCGCTACCATGTTTTCCGGTGATACGTAAGCAGTGGACTCAGCTTCCACGGTTCTAACCATCAACTCATCGCGTTTAGCACCGATTTCTTCCGCCGAGTCGCTCTGTTCGTTCTTCCCACCAACTATTGTCTCCTCAGTGAGCACAATTTCCGGCGAAAAAGCAGCCGTAGAAACAGCTTCCCCAGTCATAACAACCAGTTCTTCGCGTACAGAACGGTTTTCCCTGTTTCCGGTAGTCGTTTCCTGAAGTTCATGAACTTGATCAGCTTCATCTCCAAACCGATCCACAGATTCCACATTTTCATCAACAACTCGGAAATTCCTCTGGCTTTCAAGCACACGAGCATCCATCTTCATAGGAAAAGTAACCTCCTCCGTAATAAACTCATCAAGCAAAGCGGTCTCCGACTTCTCCACTACCTGATCGAAAGAGAAATCATTCCGTCGATCACCGTTCCCCGGCATAGCAATAGAGACAAGTTCCGCCACAAGAAAAGAAAAGAAGAGAGCAACAGCCGCCGTGAAAAGCATCTCTAAGAAAAACTCCATGATCGAAGGAAGAAGAAGATGAAAGGAAAGCAAGATACTAAAGGATCTGATAAGGCAAAGAACGTAGAATAAGGTTATAACTTGAGAAAAAAGAAAAAAGAAAAAAAGAAGAAAAAGAGAAAGAGAATAAAGAAGAGAGAAGAAGAAAGCATATTCTTGTATAAAAAAGGTCACGAGGGTCCGTCAACCTCTAACCGCTATCATTGCTGACTTGGCTGTTGCAGTTTACGCTTATCCTCACCTCCGCCGTTTTCTTTTTCTTTTACAATTCGGTACTATTACTCCATACTCATTCTTTTGATTTAGTTCTGGTTCAGTATCTAGTGAATGCTTAAAAAATGTTCTAATATCTTTTTCTTCTTAAATTATGACAGGTGGTTCATAGTTTACTTGGACCATGTATATTTATAAATAAGTAATATTGGTATATGTAATGTGGGACTAAGTCCCATGTGAACATTAACTTTAATTTTATATAACAAGATACATAAATTTTTTATGTCTTTCTCGTAGTCTCTTACTCATACACTTTCATGCCCAAACCCACTAGATAAGTATTGTTAGTGTATTACTCAACAAAAGACCAAACCTATACATACTTATACTTATACAACAGAAAAACATTTTTCTGTTATAAATTTAAATATATTATATTATAAAAGAGGGAATTAGGAATATAAGTAAAGTAGCAAAGAGTGAAATATATCATTTTACAACAGAGTACATGTATATATAGTTGTACATAGTCGGTTATAAAAATATTAAAATATTATAGATACTTTTATATATATGTATAATTATTATATCTACAATGTAGGTAATTATAACATACATTTATAACACTCCTTAATTATCTATAATTAATTATATATTACGCATTGCCTCAATAAAACTCTTACCATGGAAAAACACAGTTGGATAAAAACCATAACAAAGAAAAAAAAGTACAATGACGTAATTTCCCCCTGAAATGATGGATATCAAAAATTTTGTAGTTGATGCATTCTGATACTATAAACATGTTTTCTGAATGTTGTCATGGGAAGTGTTTTTGTAAATAGATCTGCTGCATTGTCTGTTGATCGTATATATTGAATATCCACTTCTTGATTTTTCTCAAGTTCTCGTGTGTAAGATAAAAATCTTGGGGGAATATGTTTTGTTCGGTCGCTCTTAATATATCCTTCTTTGATTTGGGCAACACAAGCATCATTCACTTCAAACAATTTTGTTGGCCCTTAATTTATGACAATTCCGCTTGCTTCTTGTATATATTGAGTCATGGATCTGAGTCACACACATTCTCTACATGGTTCGTGTAGTGCAATTGTTTCTGCATGATTTGAGGAAGTAGCAACCAGAGTCTACTTTGAGAACACCAAGAAATTGCAGTACCTCCAATTGTGAAAACATATTAAGTTTGCGATCGGGCTTTATGTGGGTCTGATAAATAGCATGCATCTGCAAAACTAACTAGATCGACACTAGTATTTCTATTATAAAATAATCTCATTTCAGTTGTTCCCTGAAGATAACAAAATATATGTTTTATTCCATTCCAATGCATGCGCGTGGGTGAGGATTTATATCTAGCAAGCAGATTTGTAGCAAATGCTATATCTGGTCTAGTGCAATTTGCAAGATACATGAGCCCACCAATAGCGCTCATATAAGGTACTTCAGGATCTAATACCTCTTTGTTATCTTCACAAGGTCGGAATGGGTCTTTATCGATATTCAATGATCTATTAACCATTGGAATACTCAAAGGAGTCGTTTTATCCATATAAAAGCGTTTTAAGATTCTTTTGTATAATTGGATTGATGTACAAAAATTCCATTCCGAAGATGCTCGATCTGGAGTCCAGGAAATTTTTTTGTCTGTCTGAGATCTTTCATTTCAAACTCTTTCTTCATGTGAGCTCTTTCCTTTTGAATACCAATTATGTTCAAGTCATCAACATATACAACAATGATCACAAACCCATATATAGATTTCTTGCAAATACACAAGGGCATATTGCATCGTTGGTATACCTTTTACTCAACAAATATTCACTTAAGTGATTGTACCACATGCCTCCGGATTTTTTTAATCCATAAAGTGATCATTGTAATTTGACTGAACATATTTCTTTGGATTTTGAGTTCAATGCTTCAGGCATCTTTAATCCTTCTGAGATTTTCATATATATATATATATATATATATATATCATTATCAAGTGATCCATATAGATATGCTGTCAGAACATCCATTAGATGCATTCCTAGATTTTTAGTTGTCGCTAGGCTCATCAGAAATCTGAAGGTAATTGCATCCATTACCGGAGAATATGTTTCTCATTTTTCTTATTTCTTTTTCGAACAAATACCCATTTATAAAACGGGTTTTACATGTTCAGGCGTTATGACAATAGATCCAAAAACTTTTCTCTTATTAAGGGAGTTCAATTCAGTTCTCATGGTCATTTTCCATTTCACCCAATCAAGTTTTTTTTGGCATTCTAATATGGACGTTGGATCTGGATCATCACTTTCATTATCAATTTCTTTTGATACAGAGAATAAAAAAATTCCATCATCATCTTCTATTTCATTTCTAATCCAAATATTTCCGTTTTGGGTATAGTTGATGAAGATCTCATGTGTTTCTTTATCTTCCTCTTCAAGACTTTTCTCTGTATGATTTGGTTCTTATGGACATTATGTATTTCTCCCAATTTTTTTTTCTTTCGGGGATTCTTATCTTTTGATCCCATTGGTCTCCACCTTTTCAATTGAACCTTAGGCTCATTTGTAATGTTTCCATCATTTTGTTCTTTGGAATTGTAACTCTTGATGGAACATTCACAGTGGATATATATGATTTTATCACCCTTTTAGTATCAGTGAACGCATATAGTATATGATTTTCCATATTTTGTAAATGCACAATTTTTTGAACATCCAGTTCACGTTGTTTCGTAGGAGGATCAAGGTGTCACAACGACGGTGTGTATCACGTAATGTCTTTTGGAGCATATTTTGCTTCTCCCCCTAACGCTAGAAATTCATCTTCATTAAAATGACAATCGGAAAAATTGTCGTAAACATATCACCAGCTTTTGGTTCTAGATACCAAATTATACTTAGTGATGTATACCTAATATATATCTCCAATCTCCTTTGTGGTCCCATTTTTGTCCTTTGCAGCGGTGCAATAGGGACATAAACCGCACATCCAAAAACACGGAGATGGGATATATCTGGCTTGTGGCCAGATGTTAATTCTAATGGGGAGTATTTATGATATGCACTCGGTCTTTTTTGAATAAGTGATGCAACATGCAAAATTGCATGAACCCATAACAAAATTGGGAGTCTTGTTCTCATCATTAAAAGTATAACAATAATTTGTAACTGTTTGATCAAAGACTCAGCCATACCATTTTGTGTGTGAACATGCAAAATTGGATGTTCAACATCTATTCCCAATGACATACAATAGTCATTGAAAGCTTGTGAGCTGAATTCACTAGTGTTATCAAGTTTTACCTTCTTTATTGTATAATCAAGAAATTGTACCCTCAACCTGATAATTTGGGCAATGAATTTTGCAAAAGTCATATTTCTTGTGCTCAATAGACTCACATGTGACCATCTACTAGATACATCAATTAATATCATAAAATATCTAAATAGCCCGCATTATGGATGGATAGGTCCACATATATCACCATGTATTTTTTCTAGAAATACCGGAGATTCATTCCCAACTTTGGTTGGTGATGGCCGAGTTATTAGTTTTCCAAAAGAACTAGCATTACAAACAAATTCTTTTGCTTGAAAAATCTTCTGGTTTTTCAGTGAATGGCCATTTGTATTTTCAACAATCCTTCGCATCATGACTGAACCAGGGTGCCCTAAATGTTCATGTCATATTTTGAATGTACATGTAAACTTTGGGTTTACTGCGACATATGATTTAGTCAAATTTATCTTTGTGAAATATATTCTGGAGGATAAAGCTGGCAGCTTTTCCAATATATATTTCTTTTCCGAATTAATTGATGTAATGCAAAGCTATTCAATACCATCTTTATTCATGGTCTCTACGTTTGCATATTCAATACCATCTTTATTGATGTAATGCAAAGCTATTCAATATATCCATTTTCGCATATATCTTTGAAACTCAACAAATTTATATATGATTTGGGGGAATATAATGGATTTTCTATCTCAAAGTTTGTTCCCCTTGTCATTGAAAAAAGCTTTTTCGGAGCCTATAATAATTTTTGCATTACCAGATATAGTATTCACGCTTCCACCAGAATTGTTCATTTAAAGGGAAGAGAAATATTTTTTATCTCTAAGAATAGTGTGCGTTGTCGCACTATCTGCCAGACAAATATCTCTATCCTTGTTTTTGTATATCAACATTTTCTGATATGAAAATGTTTTGAAAAAGATGTGTTAATATAAAAACAAACTTTATATTACATTATAAACTATTTTACAAACATAAGATAGAAAACAACATTATGCAACCATAACTATTTATACATTATGTCATATTTCTTCTTCAGAAACATTTTAGTCTCTTTGGCTCTCGTTGATATCTATAGTATCAACAGTGAAACCAGCCACATCGAGATATGTATCATTATTTATACCATCAAAAACTGGCTCCACATTAAAGTCAAAAGAAGGTCATGCTTCATTATCAAAAGAATGGCCAAAATTGTCGTAAACAAAGTTGGTTTCCTTTTGTTTCCCCTTTTTCTTTTGTGACTCTTGGTGTAGATCGACATAATACTTTGGCATACGGCAGGTACACGACCAATGCCCTTTCATATCACACATATAACAAATTTCCTCATGTTGCCTTTTGTCAACTTCCTTTCCTTTTAACCTTTGATTATTTATTTCATTGTTGAAATAATTAGGAGGAAACTTTCGTCCATGTCCACGTCCACGTCCATATCCTCCTCGTCCACGACCATAATTCTTACTACGGTCGCGTCCTCGTCCATAATTATTGTAATTTGATGATGTAACATTTGCTTCTAGGAATGATGTTGATCCAGTATGACGAGATTGATGGTTCAACATTACAAGTTCATTATTTTTTTATGCTACAAGGAGAACTTGCATTAATTTTGGATATGTCGTGTATCCTTTAGCCCGGTATTGTTGTTGTAGGACTACATTTCCAAGATGAAATATTTGGAGTGTTTTTTCGATCATATCATAGTTACTTATTCTTTCTCCACATAACATTATCCTGGAAGTGATTCCGAACAGAGTAGAATTATATTCATTTACACTTTTGTAGTCCTGAAACCGGAGGTTTAACCACTCATGTTTTGCTTTCGGTATGATCACATATTTCTGGTGATCAAACCTATCTTTGAGTGATTGCCAAAGATCTGCAGGATCTTCTTTTGTTATATACTCATCTTTTAAACCATCGTGGATATGGTATAATAAATATATCATAGCATTAGCCTTTTGCTCATTTGAAGTCGTTTTTGACTTATCGATGCTATCAAGGAGTTTTCTTTCTCGAAGATGCATTTTTGTTGCAACAGCCCATCTCATATATTTATTTCCTGATATATCAAGGGCGGTGATTTCGTGTTTAGTCAAATTTGACATAATTACTGCATAATAATAACGGTAAAATTTTATTATTTAATAAATATTTGACATAATATTATTAGAACATAATTCAAAATATCATATTATTTAAATACAAAAAATGAAACAAACAAGCAATTACAAGGATATATGAAGCACAAATAGTCAGACCAACGGTTATCCGAAATTCTTCAGGAGTGTGTTCAAAAACGAAAAGCCTGTAAATTGAAGAAATAATTGTAACCAAAGAAACAATTAAAATCCAAATAAACATTTTTGTGATGGGAAAAATTTTTGAGTGAAGGATGAGAGAAGAATGAGTGTATTTATAGATGAAAAATTGTATATAGTTGTTGGTAATAGTGTATAAAGTTGTTGGGTTTATATATGTAGTATTATTATTTTTCTTTCATAAATGTTAGAAAATATGATTAAAATAAATTTATCAAAATTAATATTTACCAACAATAACATTATCATGAATTAATCAAATTATATAAAGTGATAATCACATATTAGGTATTAATAATAATAATTTAAAATGTATTGTTTGTCTTCTGGAACAAATTTATTTTATTTATTTATTTTGTATTACCGTTCTTAAGGAACAGTTTGTAAATGTCTTCGGGACATTTTATTATTTATTGTTCTTATGAAACAATTTATAAATGTCTTATGGACATTTAAAGACATTTTGATCTGAGGAGGTATAGCCTACCATATGATCATGATCGTGGAGACATAGCTTTGCATAACAATCAATTCGGGAGAAACAACTTTTATTCTCCCGAACAAAAATATAATTGTATGGAGAACAAATCATTCATATTGTTTTGGCCATTATAACAATATATAAATTAAATTAAAATGTATAGCATATACGTATGAGGCTCAATTTACTTATTATAACAAAGTATAAAAATAAATTTTGCAAAAATTAAATTTTACCTTTCGGCTTAGGTAAGCACTCGCATTGATAATGTTTATAAACTTAAATATATTATAATATAAAAAAAAAATAATTGGAAATATAAGTAAAGTGGAAAAAAGTAAATTATATTATTTCACAATAGAGTACATATATATAATTGTACATAGTCAGTTATAAAAATATTAAAATAATATAAATATTTATATATGTATAATTATTATACCTACGACGTAGATAATTATAATCTACATCTATAACAATTACTATGTTTTCCATCGCTTTTATGTCAATATATACGTGTACAACTGGAGTCTTTGGAATTGAAGTTAATTAATCCTTTATCCTGCCTTATCTTATAAAGAAGTTATTCTCTCTCTCTCAAGAAGTTATGTAAGCTCCATAAGAATTTCTTTAATTTTGGCTTGAAACTTTGTGTCATTGTTGGAGATTCTTCAACATTTTGACATATTCAACAGTTACTGCATGCGGCTGAACCACTGCCCCATGATTATCGTCTTATTGGCTTAACTACAATATCCAAACTTCATATATAGATAATCAATGCATGCAAACTCTAACAAAACATAACATTTGGTAACATCAACAACTAATTGGATTTTCTGGTTATTGAATCTATGCCGTATAAAATTCTACAGTTGGAAGAATGGGAATTCTTTAAACCTAAGTGGATCGTCCAGATCTTCTTGCCAAAGAACTGAGGCTGGCATCCTAAGATCAAGATTATAAATCAACAGAAACACAAATCCCGACAAAGAATCCTTTGAACCTTGTTCCAAAACTTTCTTTATACAAATGGTTTGACTGGTAGTCATTAATGATTGCTTATTTAATTTAATTTTGTTATTGATTACAATAACTCTAATTGTCAGAGATCTGAAATATGCGTTTAAAGTTATCTGTGAACGATTTGCCCACAATAAACTCCATTCAACCATACTAAAAGTTTGATTGGTAAAATTGTTTAAAAAGGTAAAGCTGATAACAATTGACGCGGGAGCTGTAAGCTGAGAATTGTAAGTTAAAAGCTACGAGTTGAAGAAAATTACAAGCTGAGAGTTGTGAACTGAGAGTTGTGGATTGAGAGTTGCGAATTGAATTGAGAGCGGAGAACTGAATACAATGAGATACAAACTATTTTATGTTTAAATTTTTTATAATAATATAATAATGTATTATAAATATATAAAAAGTTATAATTATAAAAATAAATTATTATAACTAAATAATCTAAAGAGATAAAACTATAACAAATGATATATTTACTAGTTCTCCATATTTGTTCTGCAATGTTATTTCGAATATCTGCCATGTATGCATCACTTGTAGGCACATAATCCCCTTATTTGAATGTCTTCATCATCATCTTAATCTAATAATTCAAACACTTTATTTTCTATTTGTTCGTACTCTTACAAAACATTTATCAATATTTGTTGATTTCCGTATATAATTATGTAACATAATAGTTGCTACGATAATATTATATTACGTTTCTAGATCATATTATACTAGATTTTTTATAATAACAAATTTTTCTTTTCACATTCCAAATGTTCATTGAATTACAAAACACAAAGAAAAATGACACTTATTAATATATTGGCTTCAATTTTGTTTTAGTCAATATGGTCAATACTCCCAATTTTTAGGGATTTTCTAATAGTTTATTCAAAATAAAATCTAAACAAAAACATATACACACTCAAAACTCTCCAAAAACCAGCGGTACAATATTAGTAGAAAGTGAAGAAAGAACACACGTGTGAACAAGTTTTGTTTACAACTTGTGTGTATGCGATTAGGTGTGTAAATCTCTCCTTCACGCCAGCAACTCCCAAACACGTTGCAAAGAAACAATGGCAAAATTTTGAAAGACTCTATGGCAAATGGGCTTCTCGTCAAAGTCCACTAAACTGATCCAATATTGGATTGGTCTGACCCAAGTAAATCTATGAAAGTTACATATTTTTAGGATGTGTATCTATGTCTCATGTCTGGTTCATATCTAGAATGTCTAATTTGTTTTTGAGTTTGTATCCATTTCTCGCATCTCCTCTATAGAGACTATGAGATCTAGGTTTTATTGTTTCCTCTCCTATAAGAACTTTGTTTTCATGTTATTCTCTATGTTGGGTGAGCTACTCTCTTACAACTTGGAGTAAAATTTGTGAACTTCATGTAATTGCAGAATCTTTATCATGGATTCTTGTATTTGTAACATTCCCATGAAGTATCAATAATATAATTAAAGTTTGACCAAATGTAACATGTTACTCTTTTTTCTTTTAACTTCGCATGTTACTCTATTTAGCTTACATCTTTATCCTGATTTTTTTCTTCATATTATATGTTTCTAAAATATTTGAATTTAACGACCGTGGTAGTGAGCACTTTTTTTTAATCCTCCAAATACGCAAATATTATTTTTCTCAATTGCTCTTCCAACTTTCCAATCAGTTTTTTCTTACTGACTTAAAAATTGGTTATACAACTTAGATATGTGTTTCTGTACTTTTAAGTTACAATCTATCAAATGAGGGATACGACACATCTAAATCCATTATATAATCAATGTATTTGATGTGTGAAATACATTTCAAAAGATACTTAAAACCATTTTCTCGGTTGTGTTGATTTTTAAGCACATGAACTCGAATTCATCTAGGAAATGAAGAAATTGAAATGGAAAAAAAAAAACCAAAATTGTTTTTAGCCATCTCACTAAACAAAGAAAAAACCAAAATTTGTCTTTACCCAAATAAAATAGCAAAAGTCAGAGACTTGGAACTCGACTTATACAAACTTAAACGGTCAAATTTTATAATCATCTCAACTAATAAAATACAACAAAAACACCCCTAAATATTGGTATGAGTGATTTAAAATAATAATTCCACTTCAAAATATACATATTCCAGATATATGAAAATAAAAGTAATTTAATATATGAAGCTCAAGCACCACTGGTATTCCAAATTTAAAACGATAATTGACGTTGAGAGTGTCAAAATGCTCGACACGTGGAGGTCTATGATTGGTAGCGTATTTGACTGATGCACTATCTATCTACAAACTTCATAAAGAGAGAAAGAGAAAAAGAAACGCATCGAGTTGACTCTTTCTCCTTTAATTTACCTTTTTCTCCTTTTTTTCAATCCTTCATCATCATCATCTTCTTCTTCCTCTAAAAGATTGTTGAATCTCTGTATTTACTTTAGTAGGAAGATTAGAGTGGTTGGTGTTTGTGGTTAATATGACGGTGGAGTTAATGGTGAGTAGCTACGATGGAAGCGGAGGAGACGGTTTTCCGGCGGTTAAAATGGAAGATACGGCGTTGAGAGAAGCGGCGTCTGCAGGGATTCACGGTGTGGAGGAGTTTCTGAAAGTAATCGGTAAAAAACGGTCAACAAACGGAGGAAAATCAAACGGAGATAACGGCGGTTACTGACGTCGCCGTTAATAGTTTCAAAAAAGTGATTTCACTTCTCGGTAGATCTAGAACTGGGTCACGCTAGATTCAGAAGAGCACCTGTAACAACAACAACTCAAAACCAAACGGAGGAAGTAGAAGAAGAAGATCGGAAAACTACGGAGAAGACAGAAGCAACAACGAATACAGTTTTTACAAGACAGAAAACAGAGCAATATAACGGTGGATCTGCTTTCAGTGTTTATTGTCCAACTCCAATTCATCGTCGTCCTCCTTTATCACAAACCAATAACAATCAGATGAAGAATCAAAACGGTTCGTCTTCTTCGTCACATCCGGTGAATGGAACTCCATCAACGATTAACTTTGCGCCGTCTCCGCCAGGTTCTGCAGCGAACTCATTCATGTCTAATTCACATAGATGTGATAGTGGAAGTACTCAAATGTCATCAGGATTTGAGTTCACGAATCCGTCTCAAATCTCTGGTTCAAGAGCTAAACCTCCATTATCATCAGTTTCCTTAAAGAGAAGATGTAGTTCTCTCTCCTTCAAGCGTTGCCATTGTGCTAAGAAAAGGTTTCAATTCGATCCCTAATTTTCTAAATCTTTTTTCTTATAGATCTAAATCTACAGGGATTAATAATATATATCAAAAATGGTGAAAAATCAGGAAATTCAAGAGTGAAGAGAGTGATTAGAGTTCCTGCAGTAAGTAGCAAAATGGCTGATATTCCTTCAGATGAGGTTTTCATGGAGAAAATATGGTCAAAACCTATCAAAGGCTCTCCTCATCCTCGGTTAGTTCTTTACGACAATTTTCTTTTTGATAAAATCCTGATTTATAGCATATTACCGATTTTATTTCTTAAAATTTCCTCATCACTTCATTTGATAAAACGGAAAGATATAGAAAATTGAGCAACTTGTGTTTGTCAATATTATCAAATAGAAAGACAAATTATTTTGATATATTTGAATTGTGCTAAATTTGTTGTACCAAACATGTCGTCTAGTAGCAATAGTGGGTTCAGGCTCTTTTTTGACTTGTAGTATTTTTCTTAGAAAAATGAAATGAATACAAAAGCAAAGTTTGAGTTGACTAAGTTATGATAAAATATTGCAGGGGTTATTACAAGTGCAGTAGCGTAAGAGGTTGTCCAGCTCGTAAGCATGTAGAGCGAGCATTAGATGATTCAATGATGCTTATCGTAACGTACGAAGGAGAACATAACCATGCTTTGGTGGTCGAGAAATAGACAAAACCTCTTTTAATTGAGTGTGGTGGTCCCAGTTATCCAGATTAGTCAACGACACTGTGGGCCTTCACTTCACTTTATATTCCTTTTCTTTTATTCAAAGAGATTTGAAAGTAATGCTTTTGCTTTTTTTGTTTACTTTAATTTGGAGTAGATAAATAGAGGGTGGCAGATAAAGACGAGGAGAGGAACGTTGTGGATCTTGATGGAAGTTGAATCATGTGAATGTCTTTTTCTGTTTATTTATTGTTTTAGGATCATTATTGCACTTTCTTTAGTCAAACGGAGTATTTTTATTTTATCTGTAGAAATTTTAAAACTGATGTTTTTAGATTCATTTGACCTTATCGTTTCAAATTTTTAAACTTTGTTTTTAATTGTTTGCTACAATGTAGATTTATTTCATTAACAGAAAACTTTTTTTGTTGAAAGAGTCAAAGAGAGTACTCTATCTATTGTTCTCTTTAATATAAAATTTAATATTCTCTGCAACATGACAGCTAACATTATTTGAAATTAAGTCAAATTATAAAGCATTACGACAAAATCCTTCCTGCACTCAGTCTCACATAAAACCAAAAAAGAATAAGAAAAAAATATAAGACAATTTTCTTGCAAACCGTATGTGCATATTAGCTGTTTGATAGAGGAAGTGTGGTCTTTTCGGATTTCATTTAGTTAACTTCTTTGTTTGTATCCATTCTAAAAATCTAAATATTTCATTTTTATTTACATAAATTAATCTACAAGACTATTCATAACTAAATTGTTGTTAATCGAGTTTACTTGAAATTATCAGTAATCGAATTCAGTGGGACTTATTCAATAAGAATTGACATGTGAGCTAAAAATCAAGTAGCCTCAAAAGCAAAAAATGGACATAATCAACCAAAGGATAGCAAGAGCCAAGAGGATCTTATTGAATTACGCCACATATTGCAATTTAAGTTAAATGATCTTCATGTTCCAAGACTTGAACATTAAAAGAATCAGGAGTCGCAGGTAGTATCTCCAACCTACGAGCCTCGTTCGTAGAATCGTTTCTGTTCCTCGCTCCTTCCAACCATCCTTCCAGTGTGTCGTGAAATTCTTCGTCAAACATCCCTTTCTTAAATTTGCTACCCATCTTTGGAAAAAAACAATGACAATTGTCTCAGATTTTGTAAATTTGGTGTAGACAAGAGGTTAATTATATAAAGACACTTACTTGTGTAACAAGTACATAGAGTGGTAATGTGCTGTAACTGCAAAGTACTTGGACTAACACTCTGTATGAACAAAGAGTCCAAACTAGATCAATCATAACCTTTCAAGGTCTTTAAGTTAGACTTAAACGAGTACATACCCCATAACGAGTCGTGGAATAAGGAAGCCTAGTTTCTCCATGATACATGATTCTATTCCATATGTGAACTGATGGGGAAATCATTAAAAAGATTATGATGGTTCAACCAAAAATTTCAGAAGAAAAGGTAAGTAAAGCTGAGGGTTAAGAGGGAAGTACCAAGATCCAGAAGAAGAAAGCAATCTCAAATGAATTCTGAAATTGAATGAAGTGGATGACTTGGAGAACAATGCCTGGTCTATGGAACCAGAAGAGCTCATCAGAAGGTGTAATAACTGCTACTTCTCCTCTTCTTTGTTTCTCAGCAACATCCAGAGCTAAGGTACTTATTATATATTCCAATTTGGTACCCACCATTAATAACAACTGCATTTTAAGAACACTTTTTTAACTAACCATGCACAAAGATAAAGAGAGTTAAATTTGTCATAAAATTGATTGAGTGCTTATCAAAAGAACTTACGAGCAAAGGCAAGAAAGACAACCAGAAGTAAGTATTCCATCCACCAACATTCAGCAGCAAAAAGACGATGACAAAGAGCCAGAGATACCAGCTTCATTTTCATATATATGATCACATCAATAAAGAAGTTTCAGAATAGTCTGATCAAGTCATTGAAGTGTTTAACTAAAGAGATGATTGATTGATTAATTTACCTTATGCTCACAACTTTCTTGAAATCTATTTCCAGTGTTCTTAGCATGTACTTGTGAAAATCAAATGATGGGTTTCCGGGGCAATGAGTCTGGCAAGGTGTAAGAGTATATGATGTATATTTACTTATTGTTACATAAGAGACCAATATGATGAAAAAGGAGAGTAAAGTAAAACCATGATGAAGCCTTGTCGCAGAGCTATATATTCTGACTTGGTGACAGAACCATAAAACTGCTTCAAGAATGATCTCTGCAACAACAGACATTGGCTAATCTCATCAGGAGCCAAGTAATACTATACTTTTGATTAGTAGATTCATGTGTAACACTTTTAGCAGTAGTACATATCTATAACTCACCAGCCAGCTTATGACAACAGATCTTCTCCAGAATCCTCCAGCATGCATCTTGAAGAACTCGTTGTTTGCACTGAACAACTCGTGATGGGTAGGACCTTGAGCATGAATATGGCCCGGCCTTACAGTGCCTGCGACAGTATGTTATATACATATACATTGCAATTGTGTTAATTCCTCTGAACATGAATATATATATACTATTGTCTATTTCAAATCTCACCCTTTAGAGAGGGATGTCTCTTGAACCAATCCTCCCAGTGCTTCCATTGTTTTATCTACATATTCATCATATCAAAGAACTAATCAGAGGCAGTTTTTAAGAAAAGGTCTCAACGTTGTGCAGAAAGCTGTAAAGCAAGTTACATTACCCTAAATCCTCCTAGAAGCACAGTTGAGACGCAGAAGATCACGTGCATAACTGCTAGTACAAAGATAAAGATATGGAGTTGATGTAACGCTTCCAGGGATACTAATGGAACCTGTCCCTGTAGCCAAAGCAAGAGATCTATGGTTCACATAATAAGATTCACGTAGAGAAAAAACAAAACAAAACAAAAGAGTTACCTTGGGAGCACAATGGTCTGGACTTTCTTCGGTTGAAAGGAGATGTCGAGCATTGATGATGACTGTATGAGATGATTGTGGAGCATGATTCTTCTCTGATGGCTTCTTACAGGGTAACATGTGGTTTAGAATAGCTTGTGGGACACATATTTTACTAATTGTGGTCTGAGATACCGTTAACAACAGGGAGATAAATCCGAGGAGCATCAGTTCTGTGTCAGGACATCAATATGGACAAAGTTCAGGTGTTATCAAATCAAACGATTCATGTTCAGAGGAAACTGAAAGAAAATCGAAGAAACCTTCTTTAAGTTTCTGTAAGGCTTCGAACAAGGCATCTTGTTTCCCTTGTTGTCTACGCTTAAGATACTGAAACAAAGAGATTGAAGACTTGGACGAATTGACTTAAGACTCAAGTGTTATTACGAACTGAAAGAGTGATGTTATACCTTCCCAAGATGATGAAGACCACGTTCAGCGATAAGAGATAAGAGAACAATGATGAAACAGATAAACGCAATGACCCATGTGGGTGTATATTCAAGAGAACCAGACTTCGGTCCTTCTTCTTCTGCCATTTCTGCACCTCAAATTGGAGACAATTCTGAATAATAATAAGGGAATAGTTATTATTTATTATTTAAAGCAGAGAATAAAATAAGGAAGATATCCAAGGAAAAGAATAGAGAGAAGGAGCAAAGTGTAGGTTATCTCTCTCGTACGGCACAAAACCTTTCTTCTCTCTCACGCAACTACTCACAGATTCGAAAATAAAGAAATATACACTGTATGCCTCACAAACCCAACAGAACAAGTAATGTTTGGTTTGTCTTTTTTCTGACCATATTTTGTGTAATAAGCTGAAACAAAACTACTGTTACTCAGGAAAAATAAGAATTGAGTTATTACATTCTAGGAATTTTAGTTGCTTTAAGGTTTCCAAGGAGCTGGAGGTGGAGGTGTGGGCGGGACCAATGGAGGAACCGCAGAGAATATAGTGTTTCTGTCAATGCCACCAAACTCTCTTTTTCCTGATAAAGCCACCAGAGCAGCGACCAGCCCTGCATTGCCCGCTAAAGTCGGCTCTGTGTAGTTGTAGTTTGTTCGAACATCGTGGAACCCGTCATGCTTGTCTGGTCCAGCAACCATTGCTCCATCAATCGTGTTTGGGTTTGCTTTTTTGCTATTTCTCCATTTCCATCCTCCTGTGCAGCTTTCTTTCTTTATGTTCTTTGGAATTGAAGCTCCTCTGTGATGCACATGTTTTGGGTACCGTTCTCCAAATCCCACAACATAACTCATCTTTTGAGGGTTGTTACCGAGTATGTAATCAATCTGCCAAACAAAAAACACAAAAGTTAGTCAGATAAAGTCCTTCCAATCTTGTTTGTTTTCCTTAATGCACGAATCATACCTGTGATCTTGAAAAGTCACGTAGGACTTCAATAGTATAGAAGTTAGGGCCACAGTACCATCCAGGAGTATCAGCAGCCTCTAGATAGTCACTGTATAGCGACGCTAAATAAGCTGCATTTACAGCATATTGGAGAGGCTGTGGATCTCCATGGTTCAGTTGAATCAAACCTCCTGTAGAAATGATGAATACCAAAGTTATTCTGTTTTCACAACTCCACAAAAAGGATTAAGGTTAATTCTTAGACAAACTCACCTTTGGTTCTTTTGAACTTGGTGAAATAAGGCAAGTAGGAGCACATAACTACGCCTGTTTGGTTATGAAATGCGCTCAACATTTCTTCATATGGATATCCAGGACTCAGAAACAGCCTCATCCGGGTTAACAACAACTTCAAAAAACCAAATCAACCAAGAAAGTAAGCATCAGCTACAATTTCAAAAAAACAGAACTAAGTATGTCTGATGGAGTAACTAAACCTGAGCCCCTGGAAGCTTATTGTCCCAGCTAAATACGCCGTAATAAGGGCTACTCCAAAAGGCACCAGCTTTCTTAGCCCTGTCTTGACGTGTAACTTCCGTAAGATAGAATACATCACCAGTAGCATAATACATCCAAGCCCCACTCCATAAAACGTCATCCCAAAACAGTGTGGAGTTATAAAATTCGCTAGACTCTTGACCATGTTTACTGTATCTTTCTTTAAAGAAAGTTGCAAACTTATAAAGCGTCTTAGCACCTTTAACAAGCTTTTGCGAATATTTTCTGTCGTCCTTGAATACAATAGATGCTGAAGCCAAAGCAGCTGCCATCTCTGCAGCAAGATCTGAGCAGCCACTGTAGCATTGATGTACAATTCTTTTGTAATCAATGTCCTCAGGACGCATCCAGCAGTAATGGTCATTATGTACTACTTTTTTCCCACCTGTATTCCCAGATCCGACCTGTGATAAAGCAAGCCTTCTATAACTGGAACAAACAAGTAAGCCTTTGAAGAATATGTGTGTTTACCTGTTCAACCATAGTGTAGATGGTATCAGCACTAGTATTGAAAGTCTTGAGAAAGTAATCAGTTCCCCATTTGATGAGTGATTTAACATGGTTAAGCTCATTAGCAGCTTCATACTTTGCGCTGTACTCAATGACACTCCAGCTCAACATGGTCATGGCATAAGACATTGGGAAATTGAATTTGATAGCATCTCCAGCATCATAGTAGCCTCCTACCAAATCTTTGAAGACTTGTCCTGGCAGATTCTTCCCATCTTCTAGACAAGAATCACCTCTCCATGATACGTTATTCCCCTTTGGAAGTTTCCCAGCTGCAAAATCAAAAATCAAATCAGAAATCAGATTGAAACATGACTAATCCTGCTAAACAATACAAGCTTAAACTGCATGTATATCAGAGATAGACACGATAGATTCTGCAGACTAATTTAGTAACAAAAATATCTCAAAGTCAGAACTTAATTACATCGCTGAGCATTGAAGAACAAGAGAGCTTTTTGAAGAGCGACGGTGTAATTGTCTGGTTGTGGTGGCTTGTGGTGATGGCGTGGCACAGTTTTAACGATTACAGTAACGAATCCAGAGAGAAACGCGGTAAGTAAAATGGTTCCAAGAGTCCAGAGAAAGATCTTGCGGCTAACTAAGATACATCCGAGATCGACATATTTCTTTTTCTTCTGCACCTTCGGTCCAAGTAACCAGCTCTGTTGCGTCTCATCTAGAGGCCGAGAAAAAGCCCCACGGTCAAGCTCATGTAGGTTTCGGCTACGATCATCATCAGTTATCGAGTCCGCTGCATTGATCTCCAAGGGACCTCCCCAAGGATCACGTCCGTACATACTCATTGGTAACAATCCGATCAGATTCGCCGAAATTCTGAGAGAAAACCAAAAGCTGGGAGTGTGGTTTTAGCCTTTTAGGGTAATAGAGAGTGTCTGTCTGTCAGATGTGGAAAGTGCAAGTGAAGAAGTGTTAAGTTCCTTCAATACTTCGCCACGTGGAATTCATTTAGTCGTGTATTGGATTTTATGTCTTTTTCAATATATTAATCTTACGTTTTTACAGTATATCTGGAATTTTTGTTTTTATCCCTAGGCCCACTTCGTTTTTTGGGCAAAAGCTTCACTCTTACTCTTCTCACATGCCGATTTGACCTCTGTTTCTTCTTCAAATGAGCAAACGGAATAGTAAGTCTATCATTATCTCAGAAATTTCGTGTAATTTTGTCATCTTCCTTCTTTTTATCAAACTCTATAAACCCTAATTTCGTCTCGTTTTACCGAAGAAATGTCTGCTTATAATTGTTATAAGTGAGACATTTTGTTGGAGACATTTTAGTACCGTTAGGTCGAGATATTACGGAGAACATTTGGGCCAATTATTCTCGCGATCTGGCTTCGTCCGATCTCTGTGATCCCACATGTATACTCTCTACCGCTCAATTCCTTTTAAATCTCGGAAGAAGGTTAGCAATCCCTGAATTTAATTTTTGCTTTGTCTATTTTTTTTCTTCCAAAAAGTATTGGAAAATCCAAGTCCTGAACGATCTGTAAATTAATCGTTGAATTCAATTGATGTACTGCAATTTTCATGCGATTCCATTTTCAAATCTATCATTAGTGATCTGAGATGCCTGAAAAGTGGCACACATGTTCTTGATCTCTTAATACATATTCTTTTTTTAGTTTGTGGATGTAGTGCTTAAACTTTACAAGTAGTTTCGTTCAATTCGACTGTACACTATCAATGCATGTTGGAACTTCACAATCAAGTTTGGGTTTTTTTTCTTTTTTCTGGCAGAAAGCTGAGCAAGTCGGACAAGAGGCTGAGAATTTGAACCAAAATCTCGAGAAACACATGATGAGGAACCATAGAAAGATGAAGGACTCAGATTTAAGCAAAGAAAGAACTCAAGAATTGAAAGAGGATGCTATGAGAAATCGTTTAAAAGGTTAGTTTAACCAAATCTTAATATGTATTACATGCCAATAGTCAATAACAAAACATTCATTTGCAATTAACATTTTAACATTGGGTTTTTGGATTCTCAGAGGGCACACCGTAAAGCTTTGGATGTTCTGAACACCGCATGGCGCTCGAACTCGTTGCTGAGGCTTATTATTAGGCCAGCCAAGCTTGACTCTACATGAAACTATCGAGGTACATCTCTGTCTTTCTTTCTTTCTTGGTGTTTTCAATGTAGTTTTGTTTTTTGCTTTTTTAATTTTAAGAACAAAAACTTTGAAACAGTTTTTGAAAAGCTTTTGGTTTTATGTTTTAATGATTTCGAAAAGATATAGTTTTATCAGAGTTATAAGAGACATTGGAATATTTTTTCTTTGATGTTTTCTTAAATCCCAAAAGATGATGAGCAGGGCACTAATCTAATAGTGCTCTGTGAGATTCTATTTTGGGGACATTGTCCCGAGCAAGATTTATTGATGGGTAGTGCATGCTTAATCATGATGGTGTGGGATGAAAAATAAAGAGTATGGATTGGCTCTTTATTTGTCGGATTGAATTTGGAAAATATTACTACCCACGGCTTAGACGGCAAAGGCTTTGAACAGAAACAGATTCAGTACCCATGGCTAAAAAAAAAGTCTCGAGGCAAAGACAGACTATGAGTGTCGGCTTCTGAATTGTTGGGAAATAAAAACAACAAACGATTAAAGAAATTCTTAAGAGAAAAGACTATGTATTGGCTTTGGGCAGGTTTGGATGGGAAAACACAATCAAAACAACAAACGATTAAGAAAGTCTTAAGAGAAACAACAAACGATTAAAGAAAGTCGTAAGAGAAAGAACAAACGATTAAAGAAAGTCTTAAGAGAAACAACAAACGAATAAAGAAAGTCTTAAGACAAAAGACTATGTATTGGCTTTGGACAGTTTTAGAGGGAAACACGATCAAAACAACAAACTATTAAACAAAGTATTAAGACAAAAGACTATGTATTGGCTTTGTGTAGGTTTGGATGGGAAAACACAATCGAAACAACAAAAGATTTAAGAAAGTCTTACAAAAGACTATGTATTTTGGACTGGTTTGGGTGGGAAACACAATCAAAACAACAAAGTCTTAAGACAAAAGACTATGTATGAATGAGCAAACACACCAATCAACAATGTATAAAGCAGAGTTCATATTCACTACCCACGACTTAACAACTTCATCACCGACGGCTTAGCAAAGTCTTTAGACAAAGACTAGGAGTGGATTTTGGCTTTATTGGATGCAAAAAACAACAACCAACGATTTAATAAAATCTTAAGGGAAAACATATTCTACATAACCACTATGGTTAGGCAAAGATCAAGTTTCGGTTCAACTTGTTGAATATAAAACAACTAACGATTGATCAAAGTCATAAGACAAAGCTTAAAGGTTGAACAACAAAGAAAATAAGGGCCAATGAAAAACCTAAGGCAATTACTTTGAATCAAAACTAGAGTTCTTACTTTAAAGGATGGACAAAGACTGAATAAAATGATAAGTAGACCAACATCTCAAAGATTTTTATGAGATATAGTCCTTGACAAAGACTATTACTACCCACGGCTTGAAAAAATCTCTAACAAAGACTATGAATCAAAAACAAGTTCCGTGATTTAAATATATGATACAACTTGTGGCTTAGAAAATTCGTTAGGCAAAGAGTCCAAGATTATGGGATGTGAATAATACACCAACAACTTAGACAAGAAGTTATAAGACAAAAAAGTACTTGACAAAGACTATGGATCAGTTTAAGACATACTAGATAAAAAAAGTTACGAACTAGAAATATCTTAAGCAAGACAGAATTGGTCGATGGAATGAGAAGTATGGTCTCCAAAGCTCTAAAAACTTTCAATGCAAAAACTATAAATTGAAAACAAGGACTTTAAACTGAATATAGATGAACTATCTTGCTACACACGGCTTGATAACAACAATGCTTAGACAATGATAAAGTGTCGATTTTGACTTGTGGGATATTAGAACAACCAACGATTAAACAAAGTCGTAACACAAAGGCTCCACTAAAAAGTATTCATTACAACACAAGCCTTAAAAGCTGTAAAACAATTAAAAAAAGGGTTGAGGAAAGACCTAAGGCAAATCGATCACATTGATTGCAGCCTACTGTACCATTGTATTTTTTGGTTCCAAATCTTTCAAACGATTTAAAGTACCAAAAAACACTTCAAATTCAAATACTGAATATCCAAAAATTACTCAAAACATTCAAAAAAATAACCAAAAACTTTAAAATATGCCATCAATTATATATAAACTTTTAGTTATCTAAATATTCAAAATTATAATTATAAACCTAAATTTATCAATCAATTTAAATTAAAAGAAAGAAGAAAAACTAAAATATTCAATTTTTGAATTAAATTATAATTGTCCTACGAAAATTTTCAATTTTATAAAA
>JAKUCM010004674.1:0-34011 GCA_023374145.1 Lepidium sativum | reverse complement strand
TAATATCTTTGGTTAGGAGGATAATATTGGACCACACAACTTTTTTGTTAACATATTAATTGATTGTTTACTTTAATAATTAGTATTTTCTTAAGAGTGACTGTGCAAGAAGAGCACATGATCTAATATTATGCTTTTGTTTATAAGATATGATTTAAATTAATGAGTGACCTCTAACTAATATTATGATATAATATTGAAGTAAATATAATGTACCAAAAGGAAATCTATTTGGCCAAGTAATTAAATTAATGTATGTTTGTATTGTTTTTTACAGGAATTCGAATCGGAATCATGTATGCTCTAGATTATATTATTAATAATTTAAAGAGCTTTGGATTATAGAGTGGAACCGTATCAATATTATTGTTAAACAGAAAAAATTTAAATAAGAGTTGCGTAAGGTTTGAAGACAAATTAAGGAAAATTGACAGACATAACCGATGAAAATTAGGTTTTAAAAACCCTATACTAAAATAAAAGGGTTTTTACAAAAATAGAAAGAATAAAAAAATCAAGCTTGTGGCAATAAATAATTTCAAGTTACAAGTGGTAAAGTCAAGCGGAGCCGGTGAGATAAGTCAATGTTTACATGCAAATGTGTATATCATAGAAATCAGCTTCTTTTCTTTGCATTTATATTCACACTAACACGATAATCGATTTCGTGTTTCAGATGAATATATGCAAAAAAAAAAGAGACTAACTCCGAATGCAGAAAGGAAACTGTTTGATTTCTACAATTTATTACCACTTTCCATTTACGTGAGTGTCCTATGTACCAATTCGAGTGTCCGTGATGTTAATTTTAGTGTATTGTCATTTTAACCTTATTTTATTGACTTGACGTACGTAACACACTCATTCCTACCGTTCAAATAGTTAATATTTATATTATATAGATATAGTTTTCTGAATTATAAATTCAAGTGGTTTTTTGTAGGTATCTGAAAGTAGTGTAGATTTTATGTTTTGTTAGTATATAACGATTCAGGTGACTGAAAACATTATTAAGATATATATTCAACCATTTTATTTCTTATTTTTTTAATATTAGATCGACAAAATATGAATCATAATTCAAACATATCTCTACATTTTTTAACTTTGTTAACTTTTACATTTTGAAGTGGAATCGAACTTCATATATTTGTATCATGAGGAGAGACATTTAATCACGAGAAGATTACCTGTTCCAGAATTGCCCTTTATAAAATATTTTTATTAACTTCCAAAATATTAAATTAAAATCTCAAGTGGTTTTTTGTAGGCATCTGAAAATAATAGAGTGATTTTATGTTTGTTAGTATAATAATGATTCAGGTGATTGAAGAAACATTGAAGTGATATATTAGAGTGATTTTGATAACAATGACTTTTGCCAAAGTAAAAATCAAAGATAAAATAAAGTCAGAGGACATGTGTTGATCTAGTAGATAAAACGACTGATTCTGTAAAAATAGTTTCATTGAAATGATAACAGAATTTATTACAAGACATCAAAAATAACTTTCTGTTTACAAAGTCAAATCTGAATATTTTTGTTTTCAAAGGGACAAAGTTATCGAAGAGTGAAGTAGCTAAGTTAAAACCTAATGTCAGGATTGCAGAAGCTTCACTGCAGTCTGTACAAATTGTCTCCATTCACTGTTAAGCAAATAATTAAGTGGGCCAATCACTGTAGTAACTTTTTTAAACAATTTATTTCTCTACCAAATCCTCGTCGATTATTTCTTCATAACTTATGAATTAGTTGAGAAAATTAATCATTAAATTAGGAGAAAAAAGTAGGGTAGGTTTTGTTTTCAACAAACAAAAAATCACCGACGTGACTTTCGGTTAGAAATAAAAAGATTTTATTCCATGAATTTGTTTAGGTGAAAAATGATATAAAAAGAAAATTCTTTTAACTTATGGGCATAAAAGGAAAATTCTTACATTTTGAAAATAAATGTCTAGTCAAAAAATGTCAGGTGAATAAGCATTAACCCAAGAAACAGTTGATTGTCACTCTCTTTTTCCATAAATTATTTTAGGTGAAAATAATGTAAAACCACAATTTCTTTTAACTTATGAGTACAAAAATGAAAAATAAATTATTACACTTTGAAAACAAATTTTTAGTCAAAATATCAGGTGAATAAACATAAAACAAAATGTTTGCTATAGTGATTGTCATTAGAAGATGAAAGTAGTTTTTTACCTCAATCTGTTATTAATAATTGGATAAATAAAACTTATGATACAATCTTTAAAATTTATATAAAATAGTACAATCGAATTCTAAATACTTAAACTATTAATTAGAGTATTTAGCCAAACAATTCTGTCAGTAATAATATTTAAAAGATGATATTTGAACTAATAGAATGACTAGTTCACATTCTCATCATCTTTGGTAAAATCAAGTCCACCACGTAGACATTCATAAACTATTTTACTATAGTTTTTTTGCGCCAAACCACACCTAGGAAGAGTGGCCGTTGTTGGGTTTTTCTCAATTAAAGTCGCAAAGAGTTTGTTGTTCGTTGGTAGTGGAATGCTAACTAACCGTCTTTGTCCCCTTATGATGAGAAAAAGCTTTCCGAATAGACGAGGGCGAAGACCTCTGGTTCATTGGAGCGCCGTAGTGCGTTACTTCTTACTAAAAGGATTTTTTAAAAGAGTGATTTGCTAGATTAGATCGAAATTAAGTGTTAATTATTGAAATAGAGCAAATGTTTGTAAATTACTAGAATAGTTTTTTTTTATTTATTATATACCATTTTGCCCTTTTGTAATGAGGAAAAAAACGTTATTACAAAAATGCCATTAATGAAATCTGCCACGTAAGCGATCAACTCTATCACATGGACAAAGTGCAGTATGGTAGAGTTAGAGTTCCAGCGCAGTAGAGTTAAAGTACGCTTAGTAGAGTTGACATTAATGAAATTTCGTGTGTAGTAGAGTTAGATTTCCAGCGTGATAGAGGTGAAGTGTGCTTGGTAGAGTTAGATTTCCAGCATAATATAGTTGTTGTTTGTGCTCTAATAAACTCTATCACATGGACAAAGTGCAGTATGGTAGAGTTAGAGTTCCAGCGCAGTAGAGTTAAAGTATGCTTAGTAGAGTTGACATTAATGAAATTTCGTGTGTAGTAGAGTTAGATTTCCAGCGTGATAGAGGTGAAGTGTGCTTGGTAGAGTTTGATTTCCAGCATAATTGAGTTGTTGTTTGTGCTCTAATCAACTCTACTACACGGACATAGTGCAGTATGGTAGAGTTAGTTTTGGAAACCTAGCTTACTTTCGTAGTAGAGCTTAAATTACGTATTTACCTCTCAGTTATTACCTCATCTGCCGTGCACCCAACTGATTCCTCCATAAGTGAAGCCATTGTAGCTTTCTTGAAGCTCCTTTACTTCTTCGATGCTCCTTTGCTTTTTCTGTTTATGTTTGGATCTATGGATCAAATCATTTTGGTTTGTGGGATATGGAGTTTTAATGAAAATCGATGGATATTTTTGGTGGACCAGTCGTACGGGTGTTGGATCATAGGCATTGTCGAAGATTTAAGGCTCGATGAATTTCTGGAGATGGTCTATGCCGATTTTGGTTTGGATGTACATTGTCATGAGCTAAAACTAAGCTACATGCCAAATTCTGTCATTCAGTCACTACCAGAAGATACTCCCCCTGTAATTGTGAGTAACGATAGACAATTGCAAGTGTTTGTTTCACAATTTCGTAAAGAAGCAATGCGTCTATGTGTCGAAATTACCACTAGATCTCGTGTTTTAGTGAGTTACCCTGAAAAAGGTCAGTGTAGTTGGAGAAACGTTGACGAGAAATTCTAATGTAAGTCGGAGAATGATGCCTCGTATCTTCGGCGTAGTAGAGTTGATCTGGTGTTTAGTAGAGGTGGACCAAACAATGAGCGTATACCAAAAAATGTGAAACATGAAGGTGAACATGCTGAGGACGAGGATGTGGAATTCAGATTCGACTGTTGCAATGATATGGATGGCGCAAGCTCGGATGATGAAAATTATATCAGTGTTCGTAGAAAATTGAAAGAAGAAAAGAAGAAAAACCTGTCAGAGAAAGCAACGGGGTTGGATTTGAATGCTGAGTATTTGGACATAGAGATGTCAGCACTCGCATTGGTTGTTAGGCAACGATACTCATCAAAAAAAGAACTCATGACCAGGCTAAAAATACTTTATGTCTTACAGAGGTTTGACTTCGATGTTGTTGCTTCATCGAAGACAGTGTTGGATGTGAAATGTTGGGTATCAAACTGTCAGTGGAGAGTGCGAGCTTCACCTGTCGACGACGGTGGATGTTTCTTTGTCCGGAAGTATATGGGAGAAAAGTTTCAACTTGTTCTAAATGTAAGAAACTTGGTCACAATGTCCGGACATGTAGTCAAAGCATTCATTCTTGAATAGAAGAGTTAACACTGCGTTTGGTAGAGTCATTTATTACGTGGTAGTGTTAACACTACGCTTGGTAGAGGTAGACGCGTTATGTGGTAGAGTTAGTCCTCTGGTTGGTCGAGGTAGTCCTCTGTTTGGTTAAGTTAGTCCTCTGTTTGGTCGAGTTGGATCACCTGTATAGTCGAGTTGGATCACCTGTATGGTAGAGTTAGTCCTCTGTATGGTCGAGTTGGATCACCTGTATGGTAGAGTTAGTCCTCTGTTTGGTCGAGTTGGATAACCTGTATGGTAGAGTTAGTCCTCTGTTTGGTCGAGTTAGTCCTCTGTTGGTCGAGTTGGATCACCTGTTTGGTCGAGTTAGTGCTCTGTTTGGTCGAGGTAGTCCTCTGTTTGGTCGAGGGTAACAATACACTAATGGTTGAAAGGGAAATTACATTAACTATGCAAGACGAAAACGAGTACATAAACGAAAGAAAACGAAAACGAGTACATAAACAAAAAGAGAACAATAACGAAAACGAGTACAAAAACGAAAAGGAAATTACATTCAACAACTAAAGGTTGGGAAAGATCTTTCTGAATTGGTAGAACCAAGTGCATACTTCACAAGCTTCGGTCATTGGTTGATCAATGTCTTCGGCATCGAATCCTTGAAAGAAATGGAGTATCTCCAGGAATTCACCTCTGCAGGAACATCATTCTCAACCATATGTTTTTTCGAGAAGTAGTATTTGTTGCTCTCCTCGCCAACTGAGCGATGCTCGGTAACAAAAGATTCTTTTCTGGAGGTGGTCTATATATTCCAATGTTTCCACACATGTTTCCTGCAGTAGACGTCTTAGGACTTCATAACCCTCCTGTCTTCTGTCATTTCCTAAACAGACTAGCACAAATTCATACAGCAGTGTGGCTTCTTCACAGTCACCATTGGATGCTCTTAGCAGCAGTTCCAAACCACCATCACGATTCCCATTGACAAAGAACTCTGTCATACCTCATCGGTATGTAGCTTCCACATTACCGGCATTGCATAGTCTAGTGAGAAAATTGTTCAGAAGAGACTTACTTCTCAGAGGGCCATACAATGGAACATAACGTATATCTATATTCTTTAGAACCTCATTCTCATCGCAAAGCTCTTTAAATTCCTTCAACGCGAGTCTGATACTATAAATCTCATCAAGTCCTTCTACTCCACATCGAGCTATGATGTTCGTCAAAGCACTGTTTGGTAAGTCCATGATATGTGCCTTGCGAACAACGTTGCTTTTTTTTGGTGAATCCATCTTTGTTTGGAGTTCTTGAAATGTTTTTGAAAGCTTTTGAAAGATTGAAAGGTGAAGATGGAACGTTTTGGTAAAGGTGAAGATGGATATTATAGAAGAAGTTATTAACGATTGGAAGGTTATTTATAACGATTTGACTCTTCAGTTTCCCTTCCCTTTAGAGTCTAATCGTTATTTTGATTACATCTCGGAGATCGTGTCCAATAAACTTGATTTAACTTCCACGGCTAGTAGAAGGTGTAGTTAATACGTAGATCGTGTCCATGTCTGTATCCACTGTTTGTTAGTGGAACAGAACGTGGGTATAGTTAGTTCTTAGTTAGATCACGTATGGTGTCACATTAGGATTACTAATTACTTGTCAATAACTAACTAATAGAGTTAGAATTATACAAATATATACTGAAATACTCTAGGACTATACAATATACACTAGAATAGAACTATACACAAACTAAACAAAATTACCAATGCAGCTGGAGATCTTTGGTGGCTCTGATTAGCAGGTTCTTATCACACTCGAGTGTATATGCTGGATCACTAACAGCAATCTCCGATTCTGTAGGAATTTCGTCTTTGAAACCAATGGCGTATTTCAACCGAGAGAGGTTGACGTACTCGTCAGAAAGACCTTCAAAGTTGCATCTGATGGCCAGACACTTGATCATCTTCGCAACCTACACGCCACAGCCGCGAGACCATTTATTACGTGGTATGCCCTTAGTCACACGCACAATCTTATATTCCGCCCCGCTAATATGCGGTCGCATCTCCTTGGGTGAAAACTCCTTGATCATCTTCGGAATCATCAAGGGATATGCTCTACAATAAATGAGAACCATGAGAATGAACTCTATTACAAATGTAAATGTAACTCTACCAACCCCGACCAACTCGACCAAACAGAGGACTAACTCTACCATACAGAGGACTAACTCTACCATACAGGTGTGGTATTGCATCCTGCCATTTTGATCGATTTTATCAGTTCTAGAAACGCCACTCTTCCCTATTGATGCCTCCTGAACATCTCAAAATTTGCCACCAACTTCGCAGCACTAAAAGGGAGCCTACTATTTGTGTGGCAACCAAAAACTCCTACATTCAAAACCACTAGCAAGCCCACCATCTTCCTCTTCTCGAAAGACCACCCTCTACATCTCCCTAATATTTCTTTCAACTCTACCCATTTTGGTCCTTCACCAACCCCTAAGCCAATATCTTCCCAAAGTTCTCTGTGCGCTTCATTTGCCCCATTAGAAGCCTTCTTGAACTTACCGCAATTAAGCTGCGTTATTTCAATAAACTCGTGCAGAGAAAACCTCGTAGGCCAAGCCCCAAACAGCACCCAAATCTCATACATCTTCTTAGTCACTAGTTGATTCATCAACAGGTACTGTATATGGCTGCCTGTAAAGTTGAACTCGGAATCTGCTAGTTTCAGAAAAACGCCTACGCAAGTGTTTTCTTTGATGTCTACGTATGCATCCTCACCAATACCCTTGATCATATTACTGATGTTGTTTAGATTGTAGAAATGGTTGATGCTTCAATTCTTCATAACCTGTGTGTGAGAAATTTCTTCAGGTACTTGTCTGTCATATCTAAAGATGAAAGAAAACAAACGATAAACATTATAAAACCCAACTCAACCACACTACAAGTTAACTCTACCACATGGAATCCAACTCTACCGCACACTACAACCTAACTCTATTACACTACATACCAACTCTACCGCACAGAATCCAACTATACCGCACACTACAACCTAACTCTACTATATTACAGCCTAACTCTACCACACGGCATCCAACTTTACCGCACACTACAACCTAACTCTATTACACTACATACCAACTCTACCGCACAGAATCCAACTATACCGCACACTACAACCTAACTCTATTACACTACAAACCAACTCTACCTCTCTTAAATCTAAATCTATCACACGTCAGACGAACTCGACTACACTACAAGCTAACTCTACCACACTATAATCCAACTATACCCCCTACGACCTAACTCTACCCAACATCATACTAACTGTACTACACGTATCATATCGCTTCTTCACCCTTACACTCACAACTAATTAAGAACTATATCACACTGGCTCAGACTGGGGAAGAAATCTACTAGACACAGAATAAGTTAGTGAAGAACAAAAACTCAAATGTCGCAAAATTGAAAAATCGAAATCTCGCAAAATCAAGAAACCCAATGTCTACGTCAACCCTAAACCCAAATGCCCTTACGAAAATGAAGAAAAAGCATAAGAGGAGCAGAGGATAAAGAAAAGAAGAAACTTACCAACAATGAAGACGACGAGTACGAAGAACAAGATGAAGAAGAAGACAACGAGTATGAAATACAGCGAAGAACACGTTGAGTAAGACGAGGAAGAAACAAAATCAAGAGAAGTTAACGACGACGGTTTACACTATAGGTTTCTTTCTTTTTCGGGTGTGAAACTAACCTGAGAAGAAGAAAAAATAGAAGAAGACATCAGTTTTTTGTTTCAAGGGTGTAACCGGAATTACACCCTTGACGCTTTTTTTTTTTACAACTATTCTAATAATTACACAATACTTTACTCTATTTAAGCAATTTTTTAAAACTTAAAAATTAAATTGGGATTCTTTTGTGATTAATAAATTTAGAAGACAAATTAAATTAGGATCTGTAGAGGCGTGATTAAAGCAGCTGAACTTCTTTCCCATAAAATATGGCTTTCATTATATTATTTAATTTTCCGTACTACAGTGTCTTACTCTGACTCTGATTTTTCTTGTTTCTTTTTGTTAAATAATCCCAAATATAATTTATAATCACGACTTTCGTTTTTCCATTAATAAAATTAAAATTAAAAACTGGTTAGATTCGTTTTTGATTACCAGGTGTCTGTTAATGTGAACCCCATTATCTTCTTATTTTGTTAATCATGATTAATAATTGTAACTAAAATAGATCTATTAAAACAATCCGAATAAGAAAACAAAACTAAAAATTTGGAAAAAGCTGAGACCGTAGTTAAAGGAAAGAAGACATGACATATTGACGATCAAAGATGTGTGAATATATTTTTGTCTTACATATTCCGAGAAAAACAAGAAAAATAGAATACTCCTACTAAAGATAGTAACTATCAGTAAAAACACAATTCTGTACTTATCATAACTTAATGTCCAACAAAACTCAACCACTAAAATTTTGTATTACGCCAAAAATAGAATGGTCCGATTTGAAACAGCAAAAGATAGATTTCTCTATTGTAAAATCAACTTCTTATAGAAGTTCTTATATGATTAGATGCAATTGTTACTTTCTAGCTTTTGTCATTAACTTTTAAAAATATTTATATACACTGTAAAACTTTTACATAGTTGACTAAAGAAGTAAAAATCTATAAATTTGTGTTAATTCTTTCACAATTTGTAAATATTTTTTTTTAACAATGTGAATACATTTTTTTCCTATGATTCAAGTATACTCACATATTTTATATGCTATAATAGTATTTGTAAATCAAATGGTTGTAATTAATTAAGTAATTTCTGTAGCTGATGAGTTGGGTTCTATGATTTTCAAGATGATATTACAAAATAATTGTACCTACCAAATTTAGTCAACAAAAACATTAAGAAAGTGAATATATATATATATATATATATATATGTGTATTTTGAGTGTTTACAAGTAAAAAATCTTTATTTTAATTTTTGATAATTTATAAAAAGAAAAGATAAACAGAGAAAATTTTGAGACCAATGAAGAGCAGAAACTGTTGGAAGTCAAAAACTTATCTCCATTTATAAACAGTGTTTGATGTCGGATTCCATCAATCTCTCTCTCTTTCTTCCATCATCTGTGTCACTTTCTCTGTTTTCTACGCAACAAGAAACCGAAGAGAAAAAAACAATTACTCAGTTTTAAAATTAATTCTTTTGTGATAAAAATAAAAACCCACTAAAAGCTATCGGATCTAAGAACATGGAAACAAATGTGAAAAAACATCATGCGTGGCCTCTGAAAATTACTACACGAAAATATAATATTTGGTAATTTAATAAATTTCATTTAAAAATTAGTATAGAGAGAACAAATAAACAAATTGACTGACCAATACACAAGTTGACTGACCATGTTAGAAACGTAGAACAATCAAGAAGTAGATATCAAAAACACCATTGATTGATTCAAGAAAAATTGTTTCTATTGTTACAAAAAAATTCTCGTCTCTCCTCTCCTCTTAGCTCATTCTCTTATACAAGAAGAAGAAAAAACAGCTAATTGTACCAAAACAATCCCGAATCAATTAAAACTATATCGGACCAATAATAAACTAAACATGCTCCTTAATTACATTGATTAAGACCCGGTTAAGCTCTATATGACTAATACCCACTTTCAAAATGTCACCTATATGCCTAGAAGGGACATCTTGCTTCAGAGATTCTGAAATTGTCCTTTAGCCAAAGGTTTGGTTAGTATGTCCGCTAGCTGATGATCGGTCTTCACGTGAAGTAGTTTTATAAGATCATCCTGGTACCTTCTCTCTTACAATATGACAATCGAGATCCAAATGTTTGCTTCTTTCATGAAAACATCATTTTGAGCAATGTGAATTGCATATGTGGAATCAAAAAAGAAGCTTACTAGTTTTGTTTGTGGAATCTGAAGCTCTGTTAGCAGATTGACCAACCAGTGCACTTCTTTACCCTCGAATCCCATGGCTCTATACTCTGACTTTGCTGAAGATAGCGCCACGATGTGTTGCTTCTTTGATTTCCATGAGATGAGAGAGTTTCCTAGAAACATGCAGTATCCAGAGATATATTTTCTGGTGTCCTTACAAGAAACCCAATCTGCATCAGCGAATGCTCTTAAGGTCAAATCAGAGTTTGTGGAG
Source organism: Lepidium sativum (assembly GCA_023374145.1). Classification (NCBI taxonomy): domain Eukaryota; kingdom Viridiplantae; phylum Streptophyta; class Magnoliopsida; order Brassicales; family Brassicaceae; genus Lepidium; species Lepidium sativum. Next base: position 23,393 of record JAKUCM010004674.1, on the reverse strand, counting down.
AAGAAAAGACTAAGAGAGATTGTACTCTTGAGGTATCGAAGCACTCTGTGTGCAGCTTGTAGATGAGACTGCTTGGGGTTGGAAGAGAACTGACATAATCGGTTGACTGCGAAGGTGGTATTTGGTCGAGTGATAGTCACATACATCATCCTTCCCATTAGTCGCCTGTAAACAGAGGGATCTTGGAGCGGAGGTTCATCGCTATCACTTATCAACTTGATACTCGGGTCCACAGGAATGTTAGAAGGCTTGCAGGCTTGTAGACCTGTTTCTGCCAGTAAGTCAAGGATGTATCTTCTTTGACAGAGTGAAATTCCAGTCTTGGACCTTGCAATCTCGAGACCAAGGAAGTATCTTAAAGGTCCTAAGTCCCTCAGCTTAAAATGTTTCTGTAATTCTTCCTTCAAGTCATCTACAAGCTTCTCACTGTTCGAGGTGATAATTATATCATCGACATATACCAAAATTGTTATGTACTGACCTCTAACATTCTGAATGAAGAGGGTATGGTCTGTTTGAGATTTTATGTAACCTAGGCTGATAATTGAGTAACTGAATTTCAAAAACCATTGCCTCGACACTTGCTTCAATCCGTATATAGATTTTATCAGCTTGCAGGCAGGATTTTCCGGAAGGCTCTTCCCATTCTCTGGAGTGTATCCTGGTGGTAGCTGCATGTATATCTCCTCCTCCAAGTCGCCGTTAAGGAAGGCATTAGAAACGTCAAGTTGTGTTAGGCTCCACTTCTTCGCAGCAGCCACCGCTAGTAGAGTCTTCACTGTAGTCATTTTGGCGACTGGAGAGAAAGTGTCAACAAAATCCACTCCCTCCTGCTATGAATAACCTTTCGAAACCAAGTGAGCTTTGTGTCTCTCCAATGTGCAGTCTGCGTTCAGCTTATGTTTATAGACCCACTTGCATCCTATCACCTTCTTGTTTGGTGGTAGAGAGCATATAGACCACGTTCATGATTCCTCTAATGCTCTCAGTTTATCGTTCATTGCTCGCAGCCACTCATTAAATTTATTGGCCTGAGTGAAGCTGCTTGGTTCTCCTAGTGCCATCACACTGCAAATATAGTGGTGATATTCCTTGGAGAAGTTGGCGTACAAAAGATATCCAGCAAGGGGATATGGAATATCAGTTTTCGTGATGTTGCAATAGTAATCTACAAGGTGACTAGGTGGTTTTGTTAATCTTTTAGGAAGAGTAGAGATAATAGAGCATGTTTTGTCAGAGCTCTGAGTTTCCCAATTTGTAGTTGTTTCTGTTTCTGAGCAGTTTGTGCCCTCTTGATTTGTTGTTGTAGTTTCCTCAGGAACATGAATAGGAGGTCTAGTTGTATTATCTGGCTGTGATTGCTCTTTTCCTTCACGAAAAAGAGAGATACTCATTAGTCATATGTGATTCAGCTTTGAAAGGGAATATATCTTCATAGAAAACAACATTTATAGAGATATGTATCGAATTTCTTTCCAAATCCTTGACTTTGTAACCCTTATATCCTGTTGGGTAACCAAGGAAAACACATGGTTTCGATCTTGACAAAAACTTGTGATAATTCTTGGTCGATGTGGTTTTGTAACAGAGAGAACCAAAGGTCTTCAAGTCTCTGTATTCAAGCATCTTCCCAGTTAGTAACTCGTATGGAGTCTTATTTCTGTGTAGTGGGGAAGGCAACCTGTTAATAAGAAACACAGATGTCAGAATGCAATCTCCCCAATGTTCAATAGGTAAGTTACTTTGAAATAAAAAGGTTCTTGCTACATTTAGTATATGTTGGTATTTGCGTTCTACTACTGAGTTTTGCTCAGGAGTTTCGGGACAAGAGTGAAAAGCTCTAATCCCTTTTGAACGAAACAGCTCGTCAAAGCGCAGTTCTGGAGCATTATCCAATCTAACTCCCTTGATCTTTGCTCCATATTGTGTTTCAGTCATGTTTATGAAATCTCAAAATATGTGAAGAACATCACACTTGGATTTCATAAGATAAACCCAAGTTGCTCTGCTAAAATCATCAACAATGGTCAGGAAGTACTTAAAGCCATCAATTGTTTCTACTGAGAAGGGGCCCCAAACGTCTATGTGAAGCAAATCAAAAATGTTATCACACATGTTATTTTTAGAAGGAAAAGGAAGTCGTTTTTGCTTTGAAATGTCAACAATAGCATTAGTTTTAGACAAAAAGGGGTGCCCTAGTCTCTGTTGCTAAAGCCTAGAGTCTACAACAAAATTAAAAGAAACAGAATTAGCAAGCAAACTGTTTCTGATTGCGGATATGTCCAAGAGGTAGAGACTGGCAACTTTTTTAGCTTGATCAATCGTCACTCCCCTAGTAAGATCCTGTATGAGGCAAGAATTTTCATCAAATGTTAGCTTACACTTTAGGTCCTTCGTCAACTGACTAACACTCACTAAGCTAAGTCTAAAATCAGGTATATAAAGTGCATTATGAAGAAGTACTTGATCATTTATTTTGATGCTACCAATCCCAACTATAGTGATAGACAACTTATTAAACAAAGATTTGTCATGAAAAACATGGTGTGTTGCCCCACTATCAATGATCCACGATAAAGGAGAGAAGATACTTCATGTGGCTCTTAATGCTCTTAAAAAATTCAAAGTGGAAGAATTAATACCAATACCAGGAAGTGCGGTTATCGTTCCTCCTGTTGTTGGCTTGTCAGTTTTGAGAGTTGAGGCAACAGTAGACATCTGAGAGTTGAAGAATGCAATTACTCCTTCAATCTGCTCCTTTGACAAGGTCTTAATCTGATCTTGGATGCATGTTGTTGGGGTCTTTGAATTGTCAAGAGAAAGTTGTGACACTGCTATTTTGGTGGAAGTATTATTCTGTCTATGTTTGAAATTCGGAGGGTAGCCATGGATTTTGTAACATTTATCCACCGTGTGCCCAACATAACCACAATGAGTGCAAGTTGGTTTATTCGACTCCACATGAGCATTTGCAACATTTACCGCAGCTTGAGAACTGTGATTGCTTGAGATCTGGAAAGCAGAAGCTTTAGACACTTGGGTGATGTTATGTTGACTGCAGTCTTGATCTAGGAGATTGTAGACTGTTGAGAGGTCTGGGACGTGCTTTTCATCACAATCTTTGACCTTAATGCGTTGTAAGATTCGTTGAGGCCAGAAAGAAACTTCACAACTCTAGCATTTTCAGCCTTTTCTGACATTTATTTGGAACAGCTGCAGTTTTTACAGGTCTTGATCCAGTCTGTGGATTCCAGATCATCCCACATTGTCTTTAGACGAGTAAAATATGAAGAGAGATCCATGGTTCCTTGGTTAAAAGACCAAATTTGCTGAGATAGTTGGTAATCCCGAGGAAGATTTGTAACATGGAGCCGGATTTGAAGATCTTTCCAGATATCGGATGCATCTTGGAACCTAAGGATACTACTGTATATGTTCTTGCTGACTGAGTTAAGAATCCATGACTTCACCATATTGTTACATCTTGACCATATTCGATAACGAGTATGGTTCTAATCAAGCCTAGGAATCGAACCATCTATAAAACCTAGCTTGTTCTTTTTATCAAGAGAAATGGTCATTGCAATGCTCTAAATGTTATATTTCGTACCGTTTAAAACCTCTGAGACGAGAGTAGCTCATGGGTTGTCGCTATTGTACAAGAAGAAAGGGGAAAATTGTGGTCCTTCAAAATCATGCAGATCTTGATGTTGAATCTTGCTATGCTGAGAGACGGCAAAGACCTGACTTGCTTCTCCTCCAGAATTTTGTTCGACAGTCTTAATATTAACGATCGGAGTTTGAATTTCTTCAGATTCGCTAGATCTACCAAGTCGAATGCTTTTTCAAACTCGCCCAGAAGAAGACGCAGGCTTCGCAACTCTTCTCTTCCTCAGATTCAACATTTTGTGAAGAAACTTGAAGATCTATTTCAGCGAGAGGATCAAAGTAATGGAAGTGAAGGAGCTTCAAATTTAAGAGAGTTCGGAAGAAGAATAGGATCGAGAGAAAGATTAAAAAACTCTTTCTCGCTCTAATACTATGTTAGAAACGTAGAACAATCAAGAAGTAGATCTCAAAAACACCATTGATTGATTCAAGAAAAACTGTTTCTATCGTTACAAGAAAACTCTTGTCACTCCTCTTCTCTTAGCTCGTTTCTCTTATACAAGAAAAAGAATAAACAACTAATTATACCAAAACAATCTCGAATCAATTAAAACTATACCAGACCAATAATAAACTAAACGAGCTCCTTAGTTACATTGATTAAGATCTGGTTAAGCTCTATATGACTAATAGACCATTGCAATTGTATTATATACATAAATAAAAATTAAATGGTAAATTTTTTTTAAAAAACTGGATCAGTAAAGTATGGGAGAAGGCAGATAGAGCGGAGAAGAACACAGAAGATGAGATTATAAAATTAGGTGTTGTGAAGAAGAAGCGAGTGGATTTTTAGGTTTTAATTTTAATTCTTTATATATTTATAATAAATTAATCAAATATATATATAAAAGAAAATAAGTATTTTTTATTTTGTTTTAATATTTCTCAGGGCTGTTGTGGTTTTTGAGGTTTTCTATAAAGTGAAGTAAGAAAACACCTACACAAATGTCCCAAGAATCTGATCAGGAAGAAGAGGAAATAAAGTCAGTTGAAAAATGGCGTTGGTCCGAAATGCAAGGACTTGAGCTTCATCCTGATAATAATACAAACAACTTACGAAACCCAGAAACAGAGCATCGGAGACACTCGCCGGAAATGGATAATGACGGTGGTGCTCCTCCTCCTCCGGCAATAGTGGAGGAGCCTAAGAAAGAAGAGATTCGTGGAGTTTCTTTCAAGGAACTTTTCAGATTCGCCGACGGATTGGATTATGTATTGATGGGAATTGGCTCTCTTGGTGCGTTTGTTCATGGTTGCTCTTTACCTCTGTTTCTTCGATTTTTTGCCGATCTCGTTAATTCCTTTGGTTCTAATGCTAATAACGTCGATAAGATGATGCAAGAAGTTCTCAAGGTACTTACTTTATCTTCTATTTTCCATCTTCATCAATCTCTGCAAACACTAAATTAAAAAAATCTTGTTTTTTGTTTTTGCAGTATGCACTTTACTTTTTAGTTGTTGGTGCTGCAATCTGGGCTTCTTCTTGGGCAGGTAAAATAAGATTCGAAAAACCATTTTTTTCTTCTGGTTTTTTTGATCCGATTTGATTTTTGATTTGAGTCTTTTTCTGTTTGCAGAGATTTCGTGTTGGATGTGGACTGGAGAGAGACAAACTACAAAGATGAGGATAAAGTACTTAGAAGCAGCTCTAAATCAAGACATTCAGTACTTTGATACGGAGGTTCGAACTTCCGATGTTGTCTTCGCCATTAACACAGATGCGGTCATGGTTCAAGACGCCATTAGTGAGAAAGTAAGAAAAAAAAAATAGAATCACTGTTCAATAAAAACTTCTATCTTTTGTTTCCTTCTCATCTGAATCTGGTTTTTTGGTTCCTTCTCAATTTGAAATCTCAGCTTGGTAATTTCATCCATTACATGGCGACTTTTGTATCTGGATTCATAGTGGGTTTCACGGCGGTTTGGCAACTGGCGTTAGTGACTTTAGCGGTGGTTCCGTTGATAGCTGTGATCGGAGGAATTCACACCACCACTCTCTCTAAACTCTCTAACAAAAGTCAAGAGTCTCTTTCACAAGCTGGTAATATCGTCGAACAGGTATAAGGCACAAATCCCTAAAAGAACAATCAATATCATTTATTAAAATCCAATTATCATCTAATCATTTTTTTATCTGGATTTGTTTTGGGTCTGATTCGATTTCGAAAATAATGGCAGACAGTGGTGCAAATCAGAGTAGTGATGGCTTTCGTTGGAGAATCAAGAGCTTCACAAGCTTACTCATCAGCTTTAAGGGTTGCTCAGAAACTTGGTTACAAAACAGGTTTTGCTAAAGGAATGGGACTTGGTGCTACGTACTTCGTCGTCTTTTGTTGCTACGCTCTGTTACTTTGGTACGGAGGCTATCTCGTTCGCCACCATTTGACCAACGGTGGTCTCGCAATAGCCACAATGTTCGCCGTCATGATTGGTGGATTGTAAGCAACTCGTTTATTCTTCTCTGTTCATTACTCTCATTTGATATTTGTCATTAGTTCGGCTGATAAAGATGAGTTTTTGATTGTTGTTTAAAGGGCATTGGGACAATCAGCACCGAGCATGGCTGCATTTGCGAAAGCAAAGGTTGCTGCTGCAAAAATCTTTAGAATCATTGATCACAAACCGACGATAGAGCGTAACAGTGAGTCCGGTGTTAAGCTAGACTCAGTCACGGGTCTTGTCGAGCTGAAAAATGTGGACTTTTCGTATCCGTCAAGACCAGATGTTAAGATTCTTAACAATTTCTGCCTCTCTGTTCCCGCCGGGAAGACCATAGCTTTGGTTGGGAGCAGTGGTTCAGGGAAAAGCACAGTCGTTTCGCTTATTGAACGGTTTTACGACCCAAACTCAGGTTAAACAAATTATAACTTTATGTTTTGTTTGTCTCCCTGTTTCGGTCGAGCATTGTTAATATGATTTATCTTTTCCCTTCAGGACAAGTTTTACTAGATGTGCACGATCTAAAGACCCTGAATCTGAGATGGTTAAGGCAACAGATAGGGCTTGTGAGCCAAGAACCTGCACTATTCGCTACTTCTATCAAAGAGAATATACTCTTAGGCCGTCCCGACGCAGATCAAGTCGAGATAGAAGAGGCTGCTCGAGTTGCAAACGCTCATTCCTTTATCATCAAACTACCTGATGGCTTCGACACACAGGTCTGGTGGTTTAACATTACTCATATGTGAATCTGTGTTCTTTTGGTTATTTAATTTCACTTGTGTAAGGTATTTTCTTAAGAGTCAAAAGAGAGAAGAGGTATGGTCATGGAAATGCATTTATAACAGAGTAACATGGGTTTTGGTCAACAACGCATGTGAGACCCAGACAAGTAGTTTCAGTCATGTGTCTTGATGTTGAATTTTTTTGAATGTTCATGTGCTTGTTTTTTACTCCCTACTCTAACTTGAAAACCAGCAACCACTATTCTACTGGAGGTTGTTCTCAGATGAACATTTTTCAATCATATGTTTTTTTATATTCACGTGGTAAATGTGTATAATGTCAGGTAGGGGAGAGAGGATTGCAGCTGTCAGGTGGACAGAAGCAAAGAATAGCCATCGCAAGAGCGATGTTGAAGAACCCAGCGATACTTCTCTTAGATGAGGCAACGAGTGCGTTGGATTCTGAATCAGAGAAGCTTGTGCAAGAAGCTCTGGATCGTTTCATGATTGGAAGGACGACTCTCATCATTGCTCATCGTCTTTCTACCATTCGGAAAGCTGACCTTGTTGCTGTCCTTCAGCAAGGAAGTGTCTCTGAGATTGGAACGCACGATGAGCTTTTCGCCAAGGGAGAAAATGGAATCTACGCTAAGCTTATCCGAATGCAAGAGGCTGCTCATGAAACTGCCATGAGCAATGCTAGAAAGAGTAGTGCGAGGTATGTTCTGATTCATTGTCCTAGGCTTTGATGCTATTTTTTGGGTTACTAATGTTAATATATTTCTTGCAGACCGTCAAGTGCTAGAAACTCAGTTAGCTCACCGATAATAGCCCGTAATTCTTCATATGGAAGATCCCCTTATTCACGGAGACTCTCAGATTTCTCAACGTCTGATTTCAGTCTCTCCATTGAAGCTTCTTCCTACCCTAACTATCGACATGAGAAACTAGCCTTCAAGGATCAAGCCAATTCGTTCTGGCGACTAGCTAAAATGAACTCTCCGGAGTGGAAATATGCTTTACTTGGTTCGGTAGGCTCTGTCGTCTGTGGCTCCCTCAGCGCGTTCTTTGCGTATGTCCTCAGTGCAGTCCTTAGCATATACTACAACCCGAACCACGAATACATGATCAAACAGATTGATAAGTATTGTTATCTCTTAATCGGTCTCTCTTCCGCAGCACTTGTCTTCAACACGCTCCAGCATTCTTTCTGGGATATTGTGGGCGAGAATCTGACCAAGAGAGTCCGAGAGAAGATGCTCAGCGCTGTTCTTAAGAATGAGATGGCTTGGTTTGATCAAGAGGAGAACGAAAGTGCAAGAATCGCAGCACGATTAGCTCTTGATGCCAATAATGTGAGATCGGCCATAGGAGATAGAATCTCAGTTATTGTGCAGAACACAGCACTGATGCTCGTTGCTTGCACTGCCGGGTTTGTTTTACAGTGGAGACTCGCGCTCGTTCTTGTTGCAGTCTTCCCCGTAGTTGTTGCTGCCACGGTCTTACAGGTTTGTGTTTTTGCAAAAACAACAGCACATTCTCTTCTTTGTTCTTAGATCTCAAACTCTAATTTATCTTTGGAACAGAAAATGTTCATGACTGGATTCTCGGGAGACCTGGAAGCGGCGCACGCCAAAGGAACGCAACTCGCTGGTGAGGCCATAGCTAATGTCAGGACAGTCGCTGCTTTCAATTCAGAGGCAAAGATTGTTCGTCTCTACACTGCAAACCTCGAGCCACCATTGAAACGCTGTTTCTGGAAGGGACAGATTGCTGGAAGTGGTTACGGTGTAGCTCAGTTTTGTCTGTATGCATCTTACGCTCTTGGGCTATGGTACGCATCATGGCTTGTGAAACACGGCATCTCGGACTTCTCAAAAACCATAAGAGTCTTCATGGTTCTGATGGTCTCAGCCAATGGGGCAGCAGAGACGCTCACATTGGCTCCTGATTTCATCAAAGGTGGTCAGGCTATGCGGTCTGTTTTCGAACTTCTTGACCGGAAAACCGAAATTGAACCTGATGATCCTGATACCACCCCAGTCCCAGACCATTTACGCGGTGAAGTTGAACTCAAACACATAGATTTCTCTTACCCTTCGAGACCAGACATCCAGATTTTCCGTGACCTTAGCCTCCGTGCTAGAGCTGGCAAGACTCTAGCCCTTGTTGGTCCAAGTGGTTGCGGGAAAAGCTCCGTTATCTCCCTCATCCAGAGATTCTATGAACCATCTTCAGGCCGAGTCTTGATCGACGGAAAAGACATAAGGAAATACAATCTTAAATCCATAAGAAAACACATAGCCATAGTCCCTCAAGAGCCATGCTTGTTCGGAACCACCATTTACGAAAACATAGCATATGGACACGAATGTGCAACCGAAGCAGAGGTCATACAAGCCGCAACACTAGCCAGCGCCCACAAATTCATATCATCGCTACCTGAAGGTTACAAGACGTATGTAGGTGAGAGAGGCGTTCAGCTATCTGGAGGACAAAAACAGAGAATAGCAATAGCACGTGCCCTCGTGAGGAAAGCAGAGATCATGCTGCTAGACGAAGCCACAAGTGCTCTTGATGCAGAGTCCGAGAGGTCGGTTCAAGAAGCATTGGACCAGGCTTGTTCTGGTAGAACATCGATTGTCGTGGCTCATAGGCTATCTACAATCAGGAACGCTCACGTAATAGCCGTGATGGATGATGGTAAAGTTGCAGAACAAGGATCACATTCACAACTTCTTAAGAACTATCCTGATGGAAACTACGCACGGATGATACAGTTGCAGAGATTTACACATACTCAAGTGATTGGTATGACATCAGGTTCGAGTTCTAGGGTTAAAGAAGATGATGCTTAGTACTTACTACTTTGCTCATTATAGAAGAACTAAGAAGAAATTCACCAGAAAAATGTTTCTGATGAAAAACTCTACGAACTCATTTTTTTTCTTTTTTCTTTTTTTTTTAACTTTGAGGTTACTTATTTTTGAAACTACATTTCAGATTTGAAAGTATAGTATTTTTATTGTGTATTATCATATGATTAATCTAATTTTATCACTTTTGTAATATCCATTTATATCTTGTCAATATCTGAACCTTTCTAGTGAAGTGAAAGTGATGATGATCTTACATAGCAGTAACGAATTTAACAATTTTAAAAAAAAGACATGTATCCCATTATCATCTAATCCACTCATTACAATGATGTGTATATAATATATTCGTTTGGCTTGTTCTAGATTTTGAGGATAAGCTTTGTATTCTAATAATGAGATCTGTTCTAAGAAATGTAACCTTTTAAGGTTTTTAATTGTATTTGGTTAGATGGGTTTTGAGTGTTGTGGGAACACTTCTCTTGTATATAAATTTTATATTGGATGATGATTAGCTATGAAAACGATGAGCAGTGTTCGTGTCAATATTTTCAAAAAGGGTGTTTTAGATGAGAAAACACAAAAGCTTAAAAAATAGATAGATCACACGTACGAAAATTACGTGGGGAACAAAATTATGAAAATGAGAAAACACGAAAAAGAAGATGGGTCCAAAAAGGACATTGAAAGAGATGATGAGACTCAAAGCAAAAGAAGTAAAAGAAAGAAGAGACTACATTTCTTTTGCGAGCAATTTTTTGTTTCGTTTCTTTTTGCAGCACACGCGTGCGACCATATATACATATATGCATATGTGTATGCACAAGCCATGATGATGATAATGACTCATTTGGTTTAGTTGCTGAATGCAATAAATTTTATAATTATAAACATAATTGGAAATTGTACTGGACTAAATGAATATATTTGTTGATAAATTAATTGATATTTTATTAAAAGATTAAATGATACTATAAATGTTACATAAGAAAATATGTTTTTTTTCCTGTCAAACAACTGATTCTATTAATTTAATTGTTATAGATTACAATAACATAAGAGATAGCACTAACCATACATGGCTAAGCATTACATAATATCAAAAAAAAATATAGTTAACTAAGCAGAGAAACTTAAACGCATTTGTTCTCAAAGATAATTGTTATAAAAGAATCTTGAAATGGAAGATTCTAGACTTTTCTTAGTTCTATCGCCGTGTAGGTCGGTTGAACAAATTGGGGAACTCGGTGTAATGACATGCAACGAGCTTTGAGACTACTCCAAATTGGACTACCTTTTGGATCTAAATCGCTCCTTACTGACGACAAAACCTAGAGCTAACACCTTCTAATGAAGAATTAGTCTAAGCAAAGCTCTTAAAGGCGTAATAGATAATCATATTAAATCTCCCTAAAGCCCATGAATCTAACCTTGTCCTATAATGTCGTGATCCATAGATTAATTGAGAAAAAATAAATGATATCATAGTAAAGAATAAGCCCAAAGAACTGGCCCACGTACAAGTTTGATCCAAAAATTTGTATTGAGTAACCTTGTTGGATATGGTTCAAAGCTTTGATGAATCATAATGGGCCTGGTGTAACGACCCCGACCCAAGGTCTGTCTGGGTGATTCCGGACAAATCGAGTAACTCGGATGTTGGTCAAGAAAATTATAAAGTTGGTCGGGATATTGGAAATGCGGGTCGAATATTCCATCGGATTGGCTTGTTCAGTCAGTTCGGACTAAATGTCGAGGCTGGTCGATCTAAGTGGTCAAGAGAATCCGAACGTACCATCGACCCAATCGAGTGTTTCAGCTATGGATGGTTCTAGTCGGAGTGGCAAGTTATCGGGTAAAAACATGTATTTAATCGCTATGGAGCTAGTTGGATGAAGTTGTGACACGTGTTGATGAGTACTATCGCTACAAATAGAAAAATGTGGTGCCAACACGTGCGATAGCGCACTCAACTCGCTACAACTGGAAAAATGTGGTATTGACATGTGTATTAGCGCACTAAGTGCATTAATTGGTGAAGTAGGAGGATAACACGTGCTTTCGCCCGAGCATCGTGTCAACCCACGAGCGAACCAGCTGTTGCCGACGGTTGAGTTAGAATTTCCTATAAATAACCAACATTCGCCTTTTTTCTTTACTTTGCAAAATCGGAGTTAAAAGTAGAACTAATGAATAAGTGTTAAGGCGAGAATTTTGTAGTTAAGTGTTGGAGTTGTTCGGAGCTTTTTTGAGAAAGTGTTGGCTAATGAGCGAGCGCAATTGAGCTGGACAAAGATCCACGTGATCGAGCTTCAGCATTGCGTCAATATGTGTCAGAAACCAAGGCAAAGGTGAGTTCGAGACTTTCGAGTCTAACTTGGGTCCGATTGATCATAGATTTCATTAACTGTAGGATGGAAATGATAGATTGGTTGCGCACGAATGTTTGCATGCTTGATTTATGTGGTTGTTCAATCAATGATCTACTCGGGCTGACTTAGGGGTCGAGACCAATAATACACTTGCGAACCGAGGGTTTGCCAAGGCTTGCATGGGTCAAGTGAGACAGCTGGTAGCGCCAAATGATTAGTTGGCTTGAATTTTGTTGTTATCTTGGGTGCGTGTAAACTTGATAGATTTCAGTGCTTGATTGTGCATTCCTGTTAGACTTGTGGGACGGAATGATCCGCTTACTAAGCATATTGTTCTTATGCATTCCTTGTGAATGCAGGTGATAAGTAAGTCCGGGAAGATTTTGTTAAAGTAGCTTAGCATGAAGCGGAATCAAGACGATGTGGAAAATAAAATGGTTAGAACGGGTCGTGATCTAGTTTTTAATGTAAAAGTGTCTGTTAAACATGTTTTTCATTGTATTAGAATGCGGTTGTATATTTGTAAAACATTTATGTATATTTTGGCCCATCTATTATAAATCTCGCGCATAAAATCTTGACTAAGTACTAAGGAACCATATTTGATTAATAGTACTGAAACTAGGTTAAGTAAAGTTATGTCCGGGTCATGATACCTTGGGTTAGGGTGTATCATCTAGCCCATTTCATAAAAGAACACCAACCAATTAGGGTTTGCGTGTGTCTTCTTCGAACGTGTACATACGGAGCGGCAACTATGATTTCCGGCGACAAAATCTCACCATCATCTTCTCGATCTCGCAGACACATGTAAGATCTTGGTATAACAGACGATGCCATTGATAGAGCAGTAACAAGCACTAGTAACAATGGTGATGAAGCGGCAATTTCAGTCTGGAGCTCTTAAGTGAAGTTAAACATCAAAAACTGAGATTTGCGTGAAGATGGTCGGAGTGGTAGTATATCTCGTCGGTTTCTGGCCAACGGAAGGTTCTGGGTCACTAGGGACCCGATAAAATTTGCTGTTAAATCAAGTCCTTGTAATTACACATACAATAATAAATACTTCTTTCTTTATTAATCTAAAATAACTCAAAACTTAATCTTACAACTCCTAAGAATAATTTCACACTATTCTTCATAAGAAATTAATTACAACTCAATTTCTTATGTATTTATAGACTAACTTAGATAAATCCTAAGTCTAAAACAAATAGGAAATACTTTCAGATAAGCTCCTAAAAATATTCTACTAAATCTTTATCTTAACATATTTAGATATCTCATAAATATGTTAAGTCTGACTCCTTAAGTTTCTTGAGTCTTCATGATTAAGTTAACATTCTCCCCCTTAATCTTGAACTCTTCTTTTGTGTCTTGAACTCCAATGAATTCTCTCATTTCTTTGAACTTCAATCTTCCTAATGCCTTAGTCAATATGTCCGTCTTTTGTTTATCGCCCGAAACATGTTCTACCTCGATTATCTCATTCTCAACACACTCTCGAATGTAATGATATCTTTTGTGAATATGTTTGCTTCGGCCATGAAATACCAAGTTCTTTGCCAACGAAATTGTTCATTTGTTGTCCACAAAAATCATTACTTTACCACTCTCTTTGTTCGTTATCTCGTCAAGAAGTTCTTGAAGCCATACCGCTTGTTTGTCTCCTTCCGTTGCTGCCATAAATTCTGCCTCACACGAAGATAAGGCAACAATTTCTTGCTTTTGAGAGCACCAAGTAATTGGACAATTATTAAAGTAGAAAATATGACCGGTTGTGCTCTTTCCATCATCAAGATCAACATTATAACTATTATCACTAAAACCTTTAGACTTGTTTCAAGGCTGCACCATGTGACTCCTTTGGATTGGTCATATATCGACTTAAGACTCCCACACTATAAGATAAATTGGGTGTAGTGTGAAGTAGATACGTTAGACATCCGATGAGTTTTCTGTATTCTCTAGCGTCAATGCTTTTCTCGTCTTTGGATTTTGGTAGCTTTAAACCGGAATCCATAGGTATGTGACATGATTTACACTCGTCCATTTTAGCTTCTTATAAGTTTTTCTTTGCATATCTTTCTTGTTTGGGAACAATATGCTCATTTTATTGAATTACTTATATCCCGAGATAATAAGTAAGCTTCCCGAGATCACTCATCTCAAACTTTCCGAACATGCTTTCTTTTAATTCTAAGATGAGTTCCAAGCTGGAACTTGTAACCAAAAGACCATCTACATAAACTGTTACAAAGAGAAGTTGGTCCTTCACTTTTCTTAGATATAGCGATGACTCTTTTGTACACTTCTCAAAGTGTAATTCTCTAAGGATCTTGTTCAACTTGTTGTTCCAAGCCCTAGGAGCTTGCTTTAATCCATATAAAGCCTTACTTAGTTTGTAGACTTTGTTTTCGTTACCCTTTGAGATAAATCCTTCCGGTTGAGCTACATAGACTTTTTCTTTTAGCTCGCCATGTAAGAATGCAGTCTTCGCATCTAAATGATGTAACTCCCACCTGTGTGATGCTGCAAAAGCTATTATGAAACGCACTGTCTCTATTCTAGAAATTGTAGCAAACACCTCTTCGTAATCTATCCCATGTTTTTGAACGTATCATTTGGCTACTAACATTGCTTTATGTTTGTTTATATACTTCCATCTGCATTCCTCTTGACCTTAAACACCCCGCTTTAAACTATAGGTTTAACTCCAATAGGAAGATCAACAAGATTCCAAGTTTTGTTTTTGACAATCGACGGAATCTCATCATCGCAAGCTCTTAACCAAGCTCTTTCATTCTTTGCTTCTTTGAAGCTCCAAGGTTCATCATTAATTGTAAGTAACAAATGTTCTCCTTCTTTCTCAGCCAAGAGTACATAATCTTCTAGATAGCTTGGCCTTGTTTTCTGTCGAGTTGATCTTCTAAGAGCTTCATGATCTTGATTACTTACAATTTTGTTCTTGTGAGTCTTCTTTCTCGGACACAATATCATCATCACTTTCTTCCTCCTTTGTGAAGTTTTCTATTGCGGGAATATTAGGGACATTTGTATTGATTTCTCCAGAATTAATACCATCATAATCCTCTTCCACTTCCTTTCTTTCATACTCCCAATTGCTTTCTTCGTCGAAAACAACATCTCTACTAACAACGATCTTATGACTTGTAGGGTCAAGCATCCTATAAGCTTTAGATCCTGGTTTCCGTTATGAGGTGAATCAGTTTGCGAGACCTATCATCAAGCTTCTTGAGGCGTGAGGATTCAATCTTCGCATATCCAATACATCCGAACACACATATATGTCCGATATATGGTTTCTTTCCCTTAAAAACTTTGTAAGGAGTTGTGTTAATCAAAGAACTCGTTGCCACTCTATTTATGATATAAGTCGAATGTCTTATTGCTTCCCCCCATAAATAGTTTGGTAAATCCATGGGTTTTAATATGCTCGGAGTCATTCCAAGAAGAGTTCGATTTCTCCTTTCAACAACTCCATTTTGTTGAGGAGAATAGGGAGCTGTAAGATGCCTCTTAATTCCTTGTGCATCACAGAATGCTTTGAACTCATGAGATATAAACTCACATCCTCTATCAGTTTGGAATGTTTTGATCAACAACTCTACTTCTTGTTCGACAATTGCCTAGAGAAATCATCAATTAAGACAAATATATACCTGTTTCTAGCTTTCCTTGGAGGATTAATAGGTCCACAAAGGTCTCCATAAATAATCTCCAATCTTTCCTTGGCTCGAAAGGAAGTTGACTTAGGGAACTTTCCTCTTGCTTGTTTCCTAAGCAAACATGATCCACAAGTTTCTTTCTCAATTTTTATCTTCGGCAACCTTTTTACTATGGATTTGTTTAGCATACTCCTCATAACCTCATTGTTAATGTGTCCAATCGTGCATGCCATTTGTTTGATTCACTAAGATGAATCACTTGAAAACAACTCGACGATTTTACCTCCATTCGAACCTTATACAACCTGTTTTGGATCTTGTTGCCTTTATCATTAAGTTTCCTTCCTTTTCTAGAATCTTCAAGGTCTCCCCTTTCATATGGACTTCACATCTAACCTCAGTAGCTTGTCCAAGACTCATGATATTACTCCTCAAAACCGGTATATAGTAGATATCCTTAAGAATATTTTGCTTTCCTTCCTTAGTCTCGAAAACAATCGAACGTTTTTCTTTTAATATCTACCCTCGAATTATCTCTAAACCTTACTTTTCCAGTAACTTTCTAATCAAAATTATAAAAGTAGTCTCGACATTCAGTCATATGATTACTAGCTCCATTATCTAAGTACCAAATATTATCTTTCACCAAGGAATTTTCATAATTCTTTGGTTCCACATTCTTCTCGTTAAGGAAGATAACATCTTGTACTATCAACTCCTCTCTCTCGTGGGTGTCTTTCCCATCTTATGTATCTTCATATGCCTCTTGAAGCTTGAGAAGCCTATCGGGACACTTGGAAGCAAAATGGTCTTTCTTATCACACCGAAAACAAATTATTTGTGAATAATCTTTCTTTTCACCATTGTTTTTCCCCTCTCCCTCGACCATGACTACCTTGACTCTGACCTCTACCACGTCCACCATTGTCTTGTTGCTCATCATTAGTATATAGAAGTTTCCCTTGGTCATCTTCTTGCTCCTCTTCACAAATCCTTTCCTCATAGGTTTTTAGTCTTCCAACTATATCCTTGAAGCTTGTGTTCTTTAATTCTAAGACTTGTTCAAAGGCAGCAATAATATGTATATACTTTCTTCGTGGAAGACTATTAAGGATTTTTTTCACAAGCTTTGGTTTGGCAATGGGTTCTCCTAGTGCAGCTGATTTTGACGATAACTCCGAGATTTTTCATACAAAACCATCAATAGTTTCCGTCTCCTTCATCTTTAATCTATCAAACTCAGCTGTTAGTGTTTGTAACCTAGCTTCTCTTACTCTCTCAGCCCACAAGTATCGTGATTTTATTGTTTTCCATACCTCTTGAGAAGTTTCGAGATCCCCTACTTGTAAGATAAGAGTTTCCGGTATAATTTGGAAGAGAAGTACCTTTACCATTTCATTATTTTCCTCATATTTGCTTCCTTCGACAGCCCCCCAAAACTTATGTACCTTTAAGCTTAGCTTCATTCTCATAGACCACACGGTGTAGTTGATGGCGTTCAACATTGGACATTGAATCGAGCTTGAACTACTCTCTCTGTTTCGTTGTCGAACTAGCTCTCCCATATTCTCTTCGATTTCTCAAACCTAATTTCTATTGAAGCCTCAACTCAAGAAGAGCCCAACTACTCTAAACTGACCTCATATCAGCCCAAGACTTCAGCTTATACAGCCCACCAACAGAGCAAATGTCACTCTCAATTCTCTGCAAAAATGTGCAACATAGTACAGCAGAAACTACCTCTGCAAAGCTGCTGTTGCAGACATAAGACAAAGCCAATACAACATCATAACTCAACCATAGTTGTCCTATTTATGTGTCTAGTTAAGAGGTCTTTCAGTTATATAAGTAGCTGTCTTGTTTTGCCAAAACTGTAAGAGAAAACCGCATTCAAAGTCAAGAAGTCTTCATCTTCAATCTCTTCTCTTCTTTGTTTTCATACAAGTTCTCTTTCAATCTCTCTTTATTTACATGGTATCAGAGCTGTCAATACCTTAACAGGTCAATGGCAAATCAAAATGAAATGTATACTCTTCCAAGCAATGTTCATGTTTCCAGTTCTGTGAATCAAACTCACGGATCAAAATTATCTCCTGTGGAAGCCACAGATTGAATCGCTTCTTTCCAGTCAAAAACTCTTAGGTT
Organism: Lepidium sativum; assembly: GCA_023374145.1. NCBI lineage: Eukaryota > Viridiplantae > Streptophyta > Magnoliopsida > Brassicales > Brassicaceae > Lepidium > Lepidium sativum. The sequence continues at coordinate 5,475 of JAKUCM010004674.1, read as the reverse complement.
TTATAAATGGGAGAACACCAGCTCCACCTCTCACTGTCACGGTAAGGAATGGAGAAGCTGATACAGAGATAAGCAACCCTCTGTATGAAGCATGGGAGTGTACTGATCATCTTGTGCGGTCTTGGTTATTTGGTTCTATCTCAGAAGATGTTCTGGGATTCGTCGTTGGGTTGTCTACCTCCCAAGAAATCTGGGAATTTCTGGCAGTGCATCTAAATAGAAGCTCCTTAGCTCGTGTGTTTGAGCTCCAAAGAAACCTTCAGCTTATCAGCAAGAAAGGTAAGTCATTCTCAGAGTATTGCAGAGCCTTCAGAACAATATTTGATCAACTCAGATCTATAGGTCAGCCAGTAAATGAAGCTATGCAAATCTTTAACTTTCTAAATGGGTTGGGAAGAGAATATGATCCCATCTGTACTGTTATCCAACACTCCTTGAATCGTCTTCCTAGGCCATCTCTTTCTGATGTGATGGCAGAAGCTGCAGCCTTTGATGCCAGAATTCAGCCTCATGAAGACTCTGAATCTGTCACTCCTCATCTAGCTTTTCAGTTACAACAACAACAGTGGAGTAACAGACCTCAACAGACAATATCTTCTAGAAACAATAGAGGCAGAAGCGGTTACTCCAACAACACTGACACAAATCAAGGTGGATCTAACAGAGGACGTGGAAACAGCTATTCCTCTAGAGGTCGAGGATTTCCTCAACAAGTAAGTTCTTCAGACCACAATTCTCAGAATACTAATTTAAGACCAATCTGTCAAATTTGTGGCAGAACTGGTCACTCAGCTTTAAGATGCTGGAATCGTTTTGACAACAACTATCAAGAAGAATCTGTACCCCAAGCCTTTGCTGCTCTTCAAACTAGTGACACATCTGGACAAGAGTGGCTTCCTGATTCTGGAGCTACTTCTCATATCACCAACAGGACAGATAATCTGACAACATCAGTGGCTTACAATGAAGCGGAAAGTCTGATGGTTGCAGATGGAAACTAGTTACACATGTTGGGTCAACAAATCTTGCAGTTTCAACAAGTAACTTACCTTTGAATGAAGTCTTAGTATGTCCAACTGTTCAAAAGTCTCTTCTGTCTGTATCAAAACTATGTGAAGATTACCCATGTGGTGTGTTCTTTGATGCTAATAAGGTCTACATAGTGGATCTGGAAACACAGAAGGTACTAACAAAGGGACCAAGACGTGATGGGCTATATGTGTTGGAGAATCAGAATTACAAAGGCTTTTACTCATCAAGACAAAAGACCACAAACAACTCTATATGGCATCATCGTTTAGGACATGCCAGTGATTCTGTTCTTCAACATCTGCACAAAGCAAAGTCAATATCTATAAATAAGAATTCAGTAATCTCTATTTGTTAGTCATGTCAGCAAGGGAAAAGTAGCAGTCTCCCTTTTTCAGTTTCAAAATCTGTGTCTATAGAACCTCTGTCTAAGGTTCACTATGATCTTTGGGGACCTTCTCCCACAATCTCAGTGCAAGGATTTAAACATTATGTGGTGTTTATTGATGATTTCTCCCGGTTTAGTTGGATTTATCCTCTCAAGCTCAAGTCTGATTTCTTTGCTGTCTTTAAAATGTTTCAAAGATATGTTGAGAACCAATTCGACAAGAAAATTAAAGTATTTCAAAGTGATGGTGGTGGTGAATTTGTGAGTCAAGTGTTCAAGTCTCATCTAGCATTACATGGCATCAAACATCAAATTTCTTGTCCACACACGCCTCAGCAAAATGGCATATCTGAAAGAAAACACAGACATATTACTGAGCTCAGTTTGGCGATGATGTTTCACAGTAAAGTTCCCCTAAAGTTTTGGGTGGAAAGCTTCTACACAGCTAATTATCTCATTAATATTCTTCCATCAGCAGCTCTGGATTTCAAAACTCCTCATCAGTTACTTTTTAAAAAAGAACCTGAGTACAATGTCCTGAGAGTGTTTGGCAGTGCCTGTTATCCCTGTCTTCGACCCTATAGTGCAAACAAATTTGAACCTAGGTCTCTTCAGTGTGTCTTCCTGGGGTACAATACGTCATTCAAAGGATATAGATGCTTATATCCTCCAACAGGAAGAGTCTTTATCACTCGCAGTGCTATCTTTGATGAACAGACATTTCCCTTTGCAGACAAATATCAACACTTGACTGTGAAGTATACCACTCCCTTGCTGAAAGCTTTGCAGTCAACTGACATTACTTTGGTTCCTCGAAGCAATGATAATATTCAAACAGTACCACAACATCACTTGACACCTACAAGTATATCTCAGTCTTCAGGGATCAATGAGTCTCAAGAAGTCCCTGTCTTAGAAGATCAACAAAATTTTGTAATAGATGCTACTGATAACAGTAATCAAGAAGTGTCTGCAGCCTCACTTCAGTTTGGTTTTATGGAAACTCCAGGTTGCAATGACTCTATCCAAATATCACCTACTGGTTCACATCTGACTGCACAATCTCCTGCAGCCACAACACAAAATGAGGGTCAAGATCAGTCTGTGAATCATCATCCCATGATCACTCGAGGAAAGTCTAGTATAGTTAAGCCAAATTCTTGGTACTTGCTGTTAACTACTAAGTATACAGAGCCCAAAACCGTGTCAGAATCACTTAAAGATGCAGGTTGGACTGCTGCAATGAGTGAGGAAATGGAGGTACAACGTGACAATGATACTTGGCATCTGGTTCCATCAGCAACAAATATGAATATTCTGGGCTGCAAATGGGTTTTCAGAGTAAAATTGAATCCAGATGGGTCTATTGACAAATACAAAGCACGGTTAGTTGCCAAAGGGTTCAAACAAGAAGAGGGAATATATTATTTGGAAACATACAGTCCTGTTGTCAGGACAGCTACCATTCGAGTTGTTCTGGGCATAGCAACATCAAGAGGCTGGCCAATCACCCAGTTAGATGTGAAAAGTGCATTTCTTCATGGAGACATACATGAAGACATATACATGCATCAACCTGCTAGATTCATTGATAAGAACTATCCCTCACATGTCTGTAAGCTCAATAAAGCTATTTACGGATTGAAGCAGGCTCCCAGAGCTTGGTTTGATAAATTTAGCTCATTCTTGCTTGAATATGGGTTCAAATGCAGTACATCTGATCCTTCTCTCTTCACATATCATCACAATGGGCACACACTGTTGTTGCTACTGTATGTAGATGATATTATTCTAACAGGAAGTAATTCAAATCTTCTGGACCACTTGATAACAACTCTCAATACACAGTTTGCTATGAAGGATCTTGGTTCAGTACATTACTTTCTTGGTATTCAAATTGAACACATTGAGACTGGTTTATTCATTCATCAAGAGAGATATGCAACAGACATTCTGGCCCAAGCAGGAATGAGTAATTGCAATTCCATGCCTACTCCTCTGCCGCAAAGACTTAATGAATCAAGTATCAGTGAAGAGCTCTTTCCTGATCCTTCTTATTTCCGAAGTTTAGCTGGAAAATTGCAGTATCTGACAATCACAAGACCAGACCTGCAATTTGCAGTCAATCTGATTTGTCAACGAATGCATCAGCCTACTATATATGATTTTGCTCTCTTGAAACGAACACTACGGTATCTCTGTGGAACAGTCTCAATGGGTTTACATCTATCTAAATCATCCCATCTCACAACTACTGCCTATTGTGATAGTGACTGGGCAAGTTGTAAGGAAACTAGAAGATCTACTGCAAGGTTCTGCACCGTTGTTGGTCCTAACATAGTCTCATGGAGTGCTAAACGTCAACCAACTGTCTCACGATCCTCAACAGAAGCAGAGTATAGGGCCCTTTCTGAAACTGCTGCTGAGTTAACCTGGTTGTCCTCTCTCATGCGAGATTTACATATACCATAGTCAGGACCTGCAACTCTACATTGTGACAATCTTTCTGCAGTGCATCTAAGTATAAATCCAACTCTTCACACAAGGTCTAAGCATTTTGAACTTGATTGGCATTACATTCGTGAAAGAGTAGCACTTGGATTCATTGAGACAAGACACATTCCTGCTGAGCTTCAGCTTGCTGATATCTTTACAAAGTCGTTACCAAAAGCTGCCTTCATCCGTCTTAGGCACAAACTTGGTGTTGGACTCCCCTCCACCACAAGTTTGAGGGGGAGTATTGAAGCCTCAACTCAAGAAGAGCCCAACTACTCTAAACTGACCTCATATCAGCCCAAGACTTCAGCTTATACAGCCCACCAATAGAGCAAATGTCACTCTCAATTCTCTGCAAAAATCTGCAACATAGTACAGCAGAAACTACCTCTGCAAAAGCTGATGTTGCAGACATAAGACAAAGCCAATACATCATCATAACTCAACCATAGTTGTCCTGTTTATGTGTCTAGTTAAGAGGTCTTTCAGTTATATAAGTAGCTGTCTTGTTTTGCCAAAACTGTAAGTGAAAAACGCATTCAAAGTCAAGAAGTCTTCATCTTCAATCTCTTCTCTTCTTTGTTTTCATACAAGTTCTCTTTCAATCTCTCTTTATTTACAATTTCTTGATTTGATTTAACAATGCTCTGATACCAATTTGTTAAATCAAGTCCTTGTAAACACACACACAATAATAAAAACTTCTTTCTTTATTAATCTTAAGCAAATAACTCAAAGCTTAATCTTACAACTCTTAAGAATAATCTCACACTATTCTTCATAAGAAATTACAACTCAATTTCTTATGTATTTATAGACTAACTTAGATAACTCCTAAGTCTAAAACAAATAGGAAATACTTTTAAATAAGCTCCCGAAAACATTTTACTAAATCTTTATCTTAACATATTTAGATATCTCCTAAATATGTTAAATCTTGCTCCTTAAGTTTTTTGAATTTTCATGTTAACATTTGAAACCGGAGGTGGATATTCCAGACGAAAGAAGACGCCACGAGGGTTGAGTTTTTTTGGTGCTGGCTTTGACTGAACTTTCCAGTGCAGGTGAAGTCGAAACAGGTATTGTCTCCGGTGGAGGAGGATGGTGGCGATAACATCGAAGAGGTCTTTGTCCTCGAAAGAAAGCGCTTCAAAACTTGTTATCACCGGAGAAAATGAAGGATACAAGATTAGACAACTGCCATTGAGATCCGGAAACTCCGGTATCACCGGTGTTGGTGAGAAGACGAGATAAACTTTTCTCATAGTTAGGCCTGAGAAAGAACTTTACTTCTATATTCTCGAATCACAACTAAATCATCAGAAAATATGTCATCTATTACATTTGTAAGCAAAGTGTCTTATGATAAGGAGGGAAGTGTACTTTTTAAAGTAATTAAATGTAGATTTCTATCATCTTTTCTATAGGATTTTGATTACACAGAATCACATAATTCCATCCTAATAAGGTTTATAATTTAAGAACTTTGAATTATTAGGCTTTTTATTTCATTATTGAAAGAAAGAAAAATTTAGCATAGAGTTATTTAAGGTAATCGGACG